>OMKZ01046657.1:36670-50048 GCA_900302535.1 Neoniphon sammara | reverse complement strand
AGGCTTTCTCTACAGTAAACATCTCAGGGGCCTGCATGACACACACACACACACACACACACATGCACACAGGTTATATCAATGTGGTGTTCCTGATGTAAATGTGATGAACACATTCACTCAACCCCAAAAATATAATGTTCATTTTGATAAAAGTAGTAGTAGTAGTAGTAGTAATAATAATAATAATAACAATAATAATACTTTAGAATTTTAATAATAATTTCGTAGTTTAAAGGACATATTTATGTGACAAAAACTAGACACTATGAATTTGAAATAACAATAACCATATTAAAATGATTTTGTGTTTTCACCAAATCAGTATGAAATCCAAATCTGACATTATTCAAGTAAATTCATTAAGTCAAACTGCAATTTCATCTCCCATATGTATAATGTGTGACATAATTACAGTTAAAAGTCAATATATATTGGTCTAATAAAAATGATTGCTAGCAGACATTACATTTGGCAAAGCTGTTCTTTTACATACTTTCAGATTTCACACACACATATGTATGTAACATATGTTTTCCACCCTTGACCACAAAACCTTTCTAAACACTGGAAATTTTTATTGTGTGATTAACAGTTAATTTAGCTGTGTCAAGACGGAAATAAAACAAAAATATGACTGAAATGGGTAAAATAAAAATGAAACAGAAAAGAAACCAAGATTTTGCTGACCTAACTAAAATTACATTGAGTAACTTAAATGTGCGTACACACTCACACTCACATTCACACACACAGCAGCTGTTGACACCTACCACCACCATGGCAATGGTGAAGTTAGGCCGAAGCTGGTAGTCACACCAGGGACTGGAGGCCCCATAGCTGTCCTTGTAGATGCCTCTCTTGTGGATCAAGTCTGGGTGTTTCTCCTCTGTGCCATGGGGATCATGGGAAATGTAGAACTTCTTCTCAAAGCTCTCCTGGATCTTACTATCCCACTCGGCATAGGACACAGAGAGATTCTGGCCTGGGATCAAACATTTAGGGTAAGTAAGAACATCCAAAATGATATGGATGGTTAAAAACTGATGGTTAACTGCTTCACCATTTTTTTGTCCTCAATGTGGTAAATCAAGGCCACATTTTCTTTTCTCCTGCCACTAGTCCAAGGCTCCAAACTGTGACACATGGCAGTGATTATGCATGCGGTTGACTGTACCTTCTCTGTGGATGTCCACTGCAGCGTAGGGAAAGTGGCCAGTCTCATGGAGATTCGCCAGCCAGCGAACAGCAGACTTACACAGGCCCACTATCTCCACTGCAGAGCCATCCCTGGCTCATAGACATACATGCACACATGCACACACACGCACACACACACACACACACACACACACACACACACATACACACAGAAAACAGACAAGTAAATATTGAGTTAATGCACAAAAGCACAAACACGCACACACTTACCATTCCCTGACAAACTCTAAAATGAACCCTAACGTGATACTTCAAGTTCTTACCCATATAGCCCACATATACTGCCACTGTATCATTATACAACCGTGTTCCATCCCATATTTATTCTTCTACCTGATGGGTACACAAATGTACGGCGCTTATTTTAGATTAAGCTTGACACAACAGCAGTTCTAGGAAGGAAAGTAGTTCTACCAGTTTGGAAGTAGACTATCTATTACACTTTAACTTGCAAATACTACTATGAAAGAAGCCTGAGCTATCTCTTTAAAATATCAATAAAAAACATCTTTCAACAGACATAATTCATGTGACAAACTTTGCTGACTAGATACCACAAATGTCGAAGAACAATGACCTAAATAATGTCATTTGGGATTTTTGCCAACCTAAATGTACCAATCATTGAGATCAAATGGCCATTACATGATTGTGATGCAGCTTGTTATCAGGTGGGTGTTGTATAACAAAATGATGATGGACAGATGAAGTGTACCTGGGCGTAGCAGGAACTCCCCTGTTGTGGGCCTTTTCACTCTCACCCATCTTGTCCATCCAGGTTCCACAGTTGAAGCGGTTTCCTCCATAGACAAAACCAGTGTCCTGGTCTACTTTGGCCTCCACATTGAACCCTGGATGAAGATACACCGATTACCGTCCACAACTACTTACAGCCAGCAGCATCTCCAGTGTGAAACATATTCTACATGTGATCTATGAGACGGAGGAGGATGAGAAGGATGTCTAAGGCAATATTCACACAGCGACTGAAAGTGTCAGAATTCTGCTTTTCTTCTTGCATGTGATACAGATCTATGGAACCCCAAAGACACAGGGAGGAGAAAAGAAAAACAGAGGAAAAGTAAATTTGTATTCACTTGCAAAATTCTGCAGGTTTAATTGTGTAGCAATTAAGATGATGGGCTAGAAAGAGAACAAACACGTTTCTTAGGAGAATGCAAGAGAATCCACAATCCTGCCATTTTTTTCAACCCCATCTATGTTTTTTCTTCACCATTGCCCTTTAAGGCCTCTGATGTTTTCTGATCAGTTGGAACAGAACAAAAGGATCATGAAGTTGCAATTCTTTAATTTTGATCTGAGCGACAAGGGCTACCTCCATGCTGCTCACATTCTGATACTGTCTCGTTTAGTTTTGTCTTTCCTCAAACTTTTGAACATGACCCAAATACAATATTAACAGACCACCATCATGAAATGACCCACAGGCACAAAACAACAAAAGTCACTTCAGGACGGCTTATTGTTCTGGTCTGATTAGGTGCATGCCCTAATCCTGTCTTTCACCCTCCTTGTAGATGCCTCTCTCTGCCTGATCCTCGGAGTGAGATGGGTGGGAGGTGCCACCAGTGTGTGAGAGTGTGTTGTTTGTGTTGTGTTTATATTTATGTGTGCATGTACATACCTTCGTCAGTCATATTGTCGTCTATCTGCCGTCCAGCGTTCCTCTCTCTGAACTCAATGCCCTGCATGTGTCGCTGCATGGCTTCCTGGATCACATCATACAGAGGCTGATCCTGGAGGCAAACCATGGGTGAAGAGGTCAATTACAAAACTCTGTATATTAATTCAAAATGTCATTACCTCAGGTTCTTCATGCGGTATGTCTAAACTGTAGAACATCCAGAATTTTTATTAGTTTGGCCACCAAGAACGTAACTTACCTAACCCCCTTTAAAAAGTCAAGCCAGCTATTTACAGTATAAAGTGCTTCAACACAAAGGTTTATTCCAAAGTGCTTTGCAGCACTTTGGATGCTTATTGACATTTTAACTGACATACATATCTTTTGCTCTGAAAAAAACACTGAACATATGTGTTCAGCGGTTATAGTTCCTACCATCTAACTTCTCCTAAAATGACTCTCACTTACAAAAGAATTCCAAGACATGTACTTCATTACCATGTAATACACATGATACATTGTGTAAATAAGACAGCTTTAGGTTTATTTTTTCACTTTGACAGAGCTAGGCTAATGACTCCTTTAGACTTCAAGTCTTTGTGCTAAGCTAACATGAAATGCTAACCATAGGAACTGAACCAGTGGGTGTACAGAGGTGAAAATGGTATCAAACATCTTGTCTCAGTCTGGATAAGTAGGAAGAAGGGTATTTTACCCAAAACGTTGGAGTATTCCTTTAATGATGCATTTCAGTAATGCATAAGACCCAGAATAATAATTTATCTAATAAATAGGCAATAATGAGCTTAACTACATCTAGTGTAACCTGTGCCTGCTTAGCTCTTATGTATTTTAGTTCTTACCACTTACTACAAAATCCACATTCAGGTTTTTGAGTCCTGCAACACAGACACACACCACACCCTGTTCTGGAGTCTCACCCATGCTCCGGCAGGCTGGGGCTCAGAGTCGTCTGTGGGATACATCCTGGAGACGGGGCACTTGAGGATTTCAGTGCCGTTGGATACCAGGGTGCAGTAGTCCTGGATGCACTGCAGCCACCACCACACAGCATCTCGACAGTTGTAGCGGGCACTGCTGCCCTTACCAAGTAGATTGGGGATCAGACCGTAGCGCAGCGTGCCTGCAAATGCCAGGATGATGTTCCTAAAATAAAAAAAATACAGAATGTCAGATAGCTAAACTCAAATCTACTACTGTCATGTGCAGCTGGTAACTGAGATGCATCATTCCCTCTTGTTTCATTATCATGATGAGATTTTTGGAAAAAAATTATTATTAATTTGGATGTGATGACAAAGCAGGTAGAGGCAAGTAATATAGTCTAATAAGTTAAGAAAACTGCATCCCTTTGATACAGTTTTACTTATTACGTATATATAGTACATACTGTAGAACTGATCAGTACTATACCAGTTGATGAAAAGCTCTTAACTTGAACTGATTCTAATGTAACATCTATTACCACGATATCGCAGACTTCTTTTCACATACTGTATCATCTGAAGTTCTAAGAGTAAGTTAGGAATCAGTATTGGACAAACCAAATAAAGTCTGATCTGACATTTTGATCGTCTTAATTTTCTGGCATAGAAGCACTATTGTCCTTCACAACTCCATATTGGCAAAAATCTATATACTTCTGAGCCTCTGTGGACTGACCGAGCCTCCAGGTGTCTGCCAGTCAGCAGCATGAGGCCTCTCAGGGCGATGAAGGTGTCGCGACCCCAACAACGGAAAATCCCTGACGAGAAGTGAGGAAGACCTGAAACAGAATGCAACAAAACCAAAAAGAAATAGAAGTAGTCAAGTTTCGTGTTTTGTTATTTTTTTGGTGTTTGTTACACATTTAAAACAGAAAAGACTGGGGTAGAGAGAGGGGAATGACATGCAACAAATGTCCTGGGTCAAATTCATTGATTTAAAAGAATACTCCAACGTTTTGGGCAAAATATCCTTTTTCCGACTTACCCAGACTGAGACAAGATGTTTGACACCATTTTCACCTCTGTACATCCACTGGTTCTGCTCCAAAGGGTAGCATTTTGCTAGCCTTTTGTTAGCTTAGCATAAAGACTTGAAGTCTACAGGAGTCATTAGCCTAGCTCTGTCAAAGTGAAAAAAATAAACCTTACAGCAATGCCAAAGTTGTCTTACTTACACAATGTAAGTGAGAAAAAGGGTATTTTGCCCAAAACATTGGAATATTACTTTAAATCAAGTTATTCTCTTGGTTAAGTAATTGTGATGGTTAGGTGAGACAGTGAGAGAGGAGTCAAACTGCAGACCTGCCGCCAATGAGACACAGCACTGCTCTTCCTGGTTGGTGATGTCATTTACTCGGTATGGGACGTCTTTAAGGCAAGGGGAAAGGGGGGGCAGTGCTGGGCAGCAACCCACCCCACACATCTGCACTGAGCCCAGCGCCAGCTGTTTAACCAGGCTGGAGCCAGCCTGCACAAAGCTGAGTTTGCCAGAGGAAGACAACACACAGCAACACATAGCTATCATTAGTTGGACAATGACATAAGCTGAGATTTTATTTCCTTATAAGTTAAAAAAGAGTAAAAAAGCAAAGCCAAGTAAAGTCATTTCAAATTAAGTCAAATTAAATAAAGTAAGAAAAAGTATAATATGATCAAATAAAGTTAAATAAGTCTGGAGAACCGACATTAATTTGAAAAAGAAGATTTAAAAAAAGAGTGCATGATCAAATTAAACACAAGTAATATAAGTAAAAGTAAAGTGAAGCAAAGTAGCTCTGAAGACCCACCTTGATAAAAAAAATAAATCCATGAGAGGCCATTAGACAAGCCAAGCTGAGACTGCATAGCAACTGTGAGATTTGCTTAAAGGACGCTATACGAAAAAGTAGGCATTTCCTAGCATCAACCTCTGAAAATACTGTTTGGATTTCAGCATTAGTAACATTTTTGTTCTTTGTACCTTCATCTACCAGAACCTACACTGGTAATCATTCCATCAGAAAATATCAGACAAGCAGAATCAACTCCACATAATAACTTTGACATCTACAAAACATTTAGTATTTTAACATAAATGTAAATTAAATCTCACAGTAAAGTAAATGGTAATCTGGAAAACTAAGTGCTAATTCTTTTACCAGAAAACATTTGAAGGTGAAAGAAGGACCAGAGAAAAACCTTGACATCTGCTTGAAAACAGCCTCCAATGCGGTGGTGTAGGCTCCCAGGATGATGGCATCAAAGTAGCAAGGCACCAGGTAGCGAGGGATGCGCTTTAGGTAGCTGAACATGGCCTGGAACCACTGACCCACCTACAAGATGTGTTGGGGAATTGAGAAAGCTAAATTTTCTCACAGTGCCACCAAAGTACTGGAGTTTTCATGCCACTGTCATCATGAATAGTGCTAGAAACATGAGTGCCAAGGTACTTGAGAGGCACATCTGTGCTCTGAAAGAGTCTGTGCATGTCATGCCGCACAGAGAGCTGGAGCCAGGCATAGGCCTTGGCCCAGCTAACTCTGTTTTACTTCACCTTGCCCAGAGCTCCGCCCTTGGCCAGCAGTCTGTTGGACACGTAGTCTATCATCCAGTCTCCCTGCCTCAGGTTGTCACAGAACAGGTGGCCAAGGTCATTCTTAGGACGAATCTCTGCCATCACTGATATCAGCCCTGAGAAGATGATGGACCACAAACTCTTTATGAATCTTGGTGATACATATTTTGTAGAGAGAATGTAAAATACATAGCCAGATAATGCAATGCCTCCAGGGTTTCCTCGAGCATATTTGTTTGTCAAGGTAGCAGGTCTTGAAACCAGTTACCTCCATGTTCTTACTTTGTGTTGTATTCATGTGAAAAATGTACTAATGATTTCCTGGTGAAGAAGGGGGTCAGCGATAATGAAACATGACAAGAAACCCTAACTCAATTTCCATGTGTTTTCCCATGTTGCATGATGTGTGATTTTGTACCTTGCAAGCCACCGTACTTCAGGGGTAGCCAGGAGGGGATGTTGTAGCATCCCCCTCCATCTTCCCTTTCTTCAGCATCACAGCGGTACAGCAAAATGTTCATGTCAGCCAGGGTCAGATTGGACATGATCCTGAGGAGGAGAGAGGAATGAATAATGGTAACTTGAATACCCTAGCAAACCACCTACAGTATTAGTCCCTAGCAACCACCAATAAACATCATGCAGCTACTTAAAACACACTAGCAACAAACAAGCAACACACTAGCAATCACTAGAAACACATCCTGGCTAAGTTAAGCTACCAGTTACTCCACAATAAATGAAGCTTCACTACATGAAAGCTATCCCTGAGAAAAATGTAGCTAGTTACACTACAAATTACATGACAAAAGTAGTTTGCTATATTGAAGCTCTTTTGTTTGTTTGTTTTGTTTTGTTTTGTTTTAACTGAACCAAATTCTCACCAAATCAATGTGGTCAAGGAAAAAACTGTCAGTCAAACAAATTGGTAGGCCAAGAAAACAGTCGGTTAAATTGTTTGCTGTGTAATAAGCTGCGCCTTTGCCAGCAATTGCTCTTAAAAACAAACAAGAACATTTCCAAAAGGTTTACAAAATAGTAATATAGAAATATGGAAATATAGAAATATAGAGTAGCCCATTATAGGCCCCCTTTTCCATGCCTTTTATGCTAATACATATGCTTCCACGTCAAACTGTTATCAGAGATGCTGTCAGCCAGTGCATTCATCCCAAGGACTGGTGAGCGATCATGTCGCTTTCATGCAGAAGAGCATGAAGGTGACACACACACACACACACACACACACACACACACACACACACAGTTTCTCCGTTTGTGGCGTAACGTACCTTTCCTACCTATCACGTAGCAGTGAAAGCACCGCGCTGTGTTTGAGTGTTAGAGACATGCTAGGAATATGTAGGTTTTGTGAACGCTTCCGTAATACCCATAGATATATAAAGAGAACAGTCATACCACGCTATATGATCCACAAAACAGCTACTGAAAACGCTATTTCATGTAGAAATAGCGACGTACGCTACCACGGCGCTACAAAGAAATGTAATTAAATGTAATGTAATTACCATATTGACCCGAATAAACGACGACCCTGGTTATAGGACAACACCACCTTTCTCTTTTGGAAAAAACTGTTCATAGGGACCAAATCTTGTTTTACTAAAGAAAATAATTTTATTTGAAAATAATAAACCTGGGCTCGCCATCTCCGTACGTTACAGTCCATGATACCATATTTCTCTGCTGCTTGGCAGTTGTTTGACGGCTCCTTTGGGTAGCATTTTGTGTTAGCTTAGCATAAAATGAAAACATAAATGGAAGGAACTGTAGATGGTAGAAACTATAACTGCTGAACACATGCTCTATAGTTATAGTTCCGACCATCTAATTTCTCCTAAAATGACTCTTAAAAAAAAAAAAAAAAAAAAAGAATCCAAGACAAAATACACATGATACAGACAGTTTCAGAGTTGCTATAAGATTTATTTTTTTCACTTTGACGGAGCTAGGCCAATGACTCCTGTAGACTTCAAGTCATTATGCTAACAAAAATGCTCCCCATAGGAACTGAACCAGTGGACATACAGAGGTGAAAATGGTGTTGAACATCTTGTTTCAGTCTGGGTAAGTCGGATAGAGTTGGGTATTTTGCCCAAAACGTTGGAGTATTCCTTTAAGACATACTTACATCTTCAGTGGTGTGGTGAGGATGGACGGGCAGTTGTTGTCGGCTAGACTGCCAGTCTGGAAATGTTGGCTGAATTGGATCAGTTGGTGTCTCAGAGCCCCCACCAGCTCCTGGGACTGTGGGTCCAGACTCACCCTGTAGGGGACCAGGCCTTGACCTTTAGGACATGTAGGACTATGTCTAACATACACCCTGCACTTAATTTGTACTTCATGCCAATACATCTGAGTGGAGCATGTGTAGCCTAGCGGTTAGAGAAGCAGGCTCATGGGAAGTGGTTTGATTTGCTGGACTGCCAGTTGAGAAAATGTAGGTAGGGAAAGTGAAAATCTGTATATTTATTCTTAAACTTTGGACTACCTTTACCCACTATACCACCAATGCTTACAAATAAATACCTATAACTCTTGGTAGGTTTAGAAGGAGAATTTATGGCTCTGCATGTTCAAACACCACATTCCTTCAACATTCTGTCCGAACCATGAAGCTAAGAGTGAACCGCAGAGTACTTCTTGTAGAAATAGCTATTAACCATTTTGTGATTGATGGAGTGCACCAAACCCAGGTTGACCTACCTGAAGACAATAACGCTGCCAGGAGTGAGCTGCTCAAACACAATCTCCTGGACAAATTCACTGTTGCCTTTTGAAGTGACGTTGGCCTGTTTCACCACCTTGCTGTCCTTCAGCTGGAGGACACAAATGCATGATATGTTGTCTAGATTCCTAATTACAAGCAACCAGTATAAGGGAGATCAAGGGTCAGAGGTCGTGGTTCCCTAACAAGAGATGGGATAACTACTGCACTTTATCCAGAATCCCAAACCTTGTTGTCCTTACTTGAATATGTTCCCTGATTTCCAAGGTGTAGTCTGGCAAGCCATTGATACTCTTTTCATCCTGTCTGTAGGAGCTGGTGGTCCTCTCAATGGTCCGAGCCTCCAACACCACCTCTTCAATCTTACCTATGGAGGGAGAAGCCAAACCAGCAGGTTAGTTGGGTTCTTTAAGTTAGCTGACCCATATCTGTACAACAGGACTCCATGCAGCAATTTCCTGCTGCTCTTCCTCCCCCTTCTATCTTGAGCTCTCATTCTTGCCTGCCTACCACTCACTTTTCCTTTCCCCTTTTATGCTTACTTGTGATGTGCTGTTGTCTATGTTTTTGCCATGTCATGCCATTTTGCCATTGTATTGTACAGACAATCTTATTGTAGTAATCATTTTGTCATATTCATATATCATATTTGTTTTTATCCAGCACTGTCTATCTTGGCCAGGACCCCACTGAAAAAGGTTTAACTCTCAGTTAGGCTTTAGTGACATGCACATGACTACTCGACTATGTGAACCTAAGTATTATCAAATATAAAGCCTATATTTTATCTTTAAAAGGAGTTCATCTATGTATGGAGTGATATATTTAATTCAAAATTTAATTGAAAAAATATATACATATATTTTACCATTAGCTGCTGCTATTGTTTCCATGCTTTCTAACTATAAACATTGGCAACTTGGGGATCATAGAAAATCATGACATCGTGTCATATCTACCCCTTTATTTATATCATTCATGGATGCTTCTGATATTTCTGACAGCACCTTGAAGACACCATTATGTTCAGCTGGTCAACTCAGTTGTAAATTTAGACCCCAAAAAATCAGTCTGTCACATTATATACACTATTTTTGTATATTTTGTATCTGTGTTGTCAATCTCACTGGTGGTCCATAGTCCACTCTCATGTGTCCTCACCAGCTGTTGTTATTCTTGCTTCCACCTTTAAATGTGATGCATGCTACACCTCCGTGCCAGCAGCCCATAGGCTTACAAGTAAAGGTAGGTTGTTTGTAATTGGATAAAACACGGTCATACTCGCATACTGGATAATGTTAAATATTCCTTTACAAGACTGATTGTCATTAGAGTGGCAGTGGTAGGAAATCCAGCATAATGTCAGTGAACTAGTAAAGCCCGCCGGCAACTATAGCTGCCATAGTGAATGGTTTCATTTTACCTCTACAAACACTATTTCAGACATTGTTTTGCTACTTTACGTTGACAGAGAGGAAGAAAACAATTTAAGAGCAGCAGCACAAATTATCACTTTTTCTGGCAAATATTAGTTTAAGTAGGTTGTCCAAAAATTATATGTTGGTTCCTGTCATGATTCTGTATTTTGCACCCTTGTGTTACTTTTTGGACTTCTTGTGTTTTGGTTTTCTGTTCCTGTTTGATCTGTTCTCCCTTGTTTCTCAGTGTCTCCACCTCCCTTGTGTGTGGTGTGGGTGTGGCTCCCTCTCTCTCCCCTAGTCCCTGCTTCACCCCTGCATCCAGTCTCGTCAGCCCTGCCCTTGTGTTTCCCATGCCTATTGTTTCACCCGGCCAGTCAGTTCCTTGCCTGTTCTCCTGTCTCGTCGCCTGCTCTGTATTCCCTCATTAGTCCAGTTTGTGTTCAAGTCCTGTTGTGTAATTCAGTCCTTGTTGGTTCATTTGTTCTGTTTAGTTTGCTTGTTCTCCTCGTGCCTTGTTCCTAGTTCCCAAACTGTAGTCTGCTTCATTTTATTAAAAATAAATGTTAGTTATTTTGATCGGTCCTGCCTGCCATCTCCTGCGTTTGAGTCCTACTCCACAACAATCATGACAGTTCCTGCAGTCTACATCGATATGTTGTTTAGTCTGCTGCCATCTGTGATTTTCAAATGTCCACTCTTCAGTTAGGACCTGGTGCAGGTGTGCTGGTGTGTGTGTGTGTTCATGCACTTCCTCATTTTGGCTGGTACGTGCTTCTTCAAATGACTACTTCAGAGTTGGGACTTGGTTTAGGGTCAGGTATTGGGTTTAGGGTTAATACCTGGTATGAACATAGGTGGGACGTCATCTCTATAGTTGTGTGTCTTGGGGTTTTTGAAGGCGGTTCTTGACACGGCCACCACAGACTGGTGGCTGCTTGGACAGTGTCTGGTCACCGCCACCACGTCCTCATCCACCTGGTCCACATATACCTGACAACCACACATTCAACCAGGAAATCGTAATTAGAATAAACAGGATAATTTACATCTGGTATACACAATAACAACAATACTATTTCCTTCACAGAACACCAGCAAACTGTATTTATTCACCGCACATTTGTACAAATTTGTGGATAGATAGTTTTCTTCAGCAGGAAATAGGTCGCTGTGAAACTCCAGGTATCTGTGTCATTGCTGTTGAGTTTCTGACTTTTTGAGCTCTACAGATGAATACCTATCCAGTATGTACTGGGGTGCCAGAGGACAGGAAAGACAGTGGCAGAACGGAAACCTCACCAAATCACACAAAATATTTGGATGGATAGATTGCACTAGGGGTAAGTGAGAATATATCTTTGTATTTTGGATTAGCTGTTCCTTTAATGATTTTGTCTGTTAATGTTAATGTCTAATTCTGCACAAATTTCAAGAACATGTTTTTTTTTTTTTTTTTTTTAATCTGTTTAACCCATTTTGAATTCAGGTTATAACACCAAAAAAAAAAAATGAAGAGAAAGTGAAGGGGGTTGGGTCCTTTCTGACAGCACTTAATGCTCTTCATCAAGGTTAAGTGATTTCACAATTTCCTCTTAAGGAACCAAGTACTTATGCCTGGCTTAGAGATTCAGGTGAAGTACTTTACTGAGGGCTTCACTTTCTATCATCTGGCTTAAACTCTTGAACACGCACTGACTGTTAAACTATGTGTTAACAGATTTAGTTTAAAGATTGTTAATCTGTTTGTCATTCCACAATGATGTGGTTTTCTGGAACATTATACTGCTATGTAAATAAAAAATGTCGGGAAATGGTAATTAATGTCAGCAATCAACTTCCAGTTCTTAAAGGAGCCCTTCATATATAATCAAGCTAACCCACCTGAGTAAAGCCCTGAGCAGCTAGCTCTTGGTGCAGCTTGTTGAGGGCCAGCTTGCCAGCCAGGATCCCTGTCTGTAGGTTGACCTTGGCTGGAACCGAAGTCCTGGCCTCAGGGCTCCAGCTGGCGTACCATCGGCCCTCCTTCACCAGCGATATCTGGACAACACACAGGAGGTAAATCCAGGAACAGCTACCATGGAAGATGTGAAACCATCTGGGTGTACAAGTTCTTCTGGGTCAGTGGTAAGTACAGTCTTGTTCCAACACACATCTACACTCATGGATGCTGTCTGTACATGTGTCTTCTGTTAATGTTAACGCAGCAGATATTTTGCTAATTTATATGTATTTGTTTTCTTCACATAGGCTGCCAATTGTTTCTGTCATTCATTCTGTTTGTCACAGAATCTTCCCTGGCTCTGTTACCTCTATTATGCACGGCCTTATAATGCTGTAATCCATACATTTTCTGATACTTTTGATTGATACATTTTTAGTCGTGAAATTGTTGGTTGCATATGTTTAATGCCCCTAGTTCCTACTGAATATTTTTATATTCTGCTTTCTTTTCTGTATCCTATTGAAATCAAGTTTTATCCTAACAGTTTATATTTTCACCACTTCTTTTCTGCATAAGTAATGCAACAGTTTGCATTAAAACCATAGTAATTTAGGCAACCATGTAATTTAGGCAATTAAAACCATACTAGAGACCAGTAAATTACACTTAGGCAATACGTGGGCACAGTGATGGGAGATACTGCATATATGTAGTCTAAACTGTTGCATTTTGGTGTATGTATATAGGCCAATACTACCATTTTTTGAGTCAAAGCAGCCAATAGCTTTTTTTTTTTTTTTTTTTTTTTTTTTTTTTTTTTTCCTTTTTTTTTTTTTAAT
>OMKZ01046657.1:15072-32429 GCA_900302535.1 Neoniphon sammara | reverse complement strand
AGATGTGTGTGATTATGATCCAAGTGTCCATGTACAGGACATAAAACATAAAAACACATCAGATGACTTTTGTATGCTTTTGTCCAGCAACAGGGGCACAAATCTACCATGTACAGAGCATGGGCCATTGTTCATAAAGCAGACCACTACATCTTGACAGCCAACTGTACTTGCAGCCGGGTGAGTAGTGCCATCTCAGTTGCTTGTATTTTAGACCTCATTTGAATGAAAGTGACTGTTTGTGGCAATTGCTGCTTTTCTATATAGCAGTGTTTCTCAGCAGGGACGGTACAGCTGTCCAAATAGCACCAACAACTGGCTAAATTTGGTGACACTCGGTACTCAGTGTAAAAAGTCTGGGTAAAAGGTAAAAGTTGAAAAACACCTCTATATATGACTTTGACATGAAGCAAACAAGGTAAGAACAGTAAACATTTTAACACACACATCTTACATTAGTCCAGACTGAGATGCTGCCAGGGGACTACATAGTTACAAAGCTCTGTTCCACAATACAGGCAATAAGCCAGTTGGTTATTTGGTATGTAAGCACACAGCTCTGTTTCAAGTGTACCCCCAGCAAGCCCTTTGCCTCCAGATGTAAGCATCCGGGCTTGTTGCATCAACTGAAAAAGGCTCAATAGAAAACCTTTGTAAAATGGTTCTTGACAGCACCATTAAAGGTTGTATGTAGTACAGAGCTATTCTAGAGGGTTTGTGCTATGGTTAAAGCTTAAAGAAACATTTCTGGTAGTATACAGAGTGTATACACCCAGTAAAAAGAGGGTTCTTCATGGGTTCTTAGTTCAAAGAACCCCCTTAAAATATAAATACTGTTAATTCAGATTATAGAACCCAGTGAGGATCTTAAGGTAACTGTACTAATGTTTCAAAACCAATGCGGTAGTGTAGCGGTAGCAATGTACCACCTTTACAAATTGATTGATAAAGTGCCAGAAAATTTTTCTTAGGTTTCTATCACAGCAGAAACCTTTAAGGTGTTATAAAGATCCCTTTAAGAAAGTACAAAATCCCAAATCAGCAGTATTACAGGAACCTTTTAACCAACTGAGACCATCTTCAAGAAGACGATCAGATTCTACCAGCCACTACACTGTAGTGGTCGTAAATGAGCTGGCTGAAAATGTTGGGAAATCTGCTGCACAAAACAGTTGAT
Organism: Neoniphon sammara; assembly: GCA_900302535.1. Classification (NCBI taxonomy): domain Eukaryota; kingdom Metazoa; phylum Chordata; class Actinopteri; order Holocentriformes; family Holocentridae; genus Neoniphon; species Neoniphon sammara. The sequence goes on along the minus strand of OMKZ01046657.1, from coordinate 31,252 downwards.
TTACCGCACAAAATAGGAACTGTTTTTACTTGGCAAGTTGTCCACAACTTTATTCCAGCTCCACTGTTCTAGCTGAATAGTTTCAAATTGTGCTGGCTTACTTGAATAGCATAATATAGTCTTGTTTTATCTGGTTTTAAAGGCTGCATTACAGCAAAAGGATACAACTTATTATGCTGTTCTACCTGGTCTGTTATTTGCCACCATTTGCTTAGTCATCATATCCACATTAATAACTGTCTATCAAAAATCTCTTGTGTATAAATATCTTCAAAACACCAATAGTCCTCACAAACCATTTCATCAAAATATCAGTATTACCCAGCCCTGATGCATATTACAGCTTTAATTTCAAGAAACAAAAAATTCTACATGTAATACCGTTAAGAGTGTATACCTTGAACATATAGGAACATGTAAGTTAATTGTGGTTGCACTGGTTGTAATAATGGAGTACCTCAGCCACGTGCAGAGGGATGGAGTGGCAGCTGTGTAGGCGGAGGCCAGCAAAGTGCTTGGCTGTGATCTCTGTGTATTTCTTCATATGAGCCCACAGATAAGGACAGTCGTCTGGTTTCTCTCCATAGCGAAGCTTCACACTGTCGCCGCAGCACATCAGCTCCCTCCGTAGATAAACCTCTGAACCTGAACAGAGGAGGAGAGCAGAGTGGTTAGGAGAGAGGTCAACCTGGCAGTGATCAAACCACATTTCTTTTCCATTTCAGTTCTTGTCCTCTTGCTTTCATTGAAACAGAAATGGATAACCTAGGGCCCAATCCCAAACTGCAACCTTTGGACTTGAGGACCGAGCCATTGCACACTTCAGAAATGTATTTGCAGGGGCATGTAAATGGGTTGACTATCAAAGGTCAATTGCATGAATGTATGTTCTCTAGATTACCAGGTTACACCACTATGTTTTTGAAAGTTGCAGCATTTGGTGTGCTGATTTTGTGTATGTTGCTGCTATCACAGCAGAGACGCACCAGACATCAACTGAAGTTTCACAATGTTCATGCACTTAAGTTGCATGATTAAAATCAAGTATGTCATTTATTTACATTTGTTTGGCAACATTGCCATTGTATTCCCCTTGATAACCAGTCAAAGTTGTCAAAGGTTAAGTGCAGTGGTGCAGCCTAAAAGTAGCTGACTCATCCATAAAATCATTACAGTTCTATAGATATATTTTATCATTTTGGCTATTATTACTCAAAGGAAAAACAGCCTTAAACAGATTAACACTGTTTTAAAAACAGGGACTGGTGATATACATTGTGGTTCTGGTACCGTCTTGGTTAAGGTCAAGAATTATTGAATATTTTTGACCCATCAGGATAAACATCGATGTACCAATCCTCCAAATATATTTGGATGAAGAACAAGACCCAGAGGCAGATTTCAGATGTCAAGACTCTGCTAACCTGGTTCAGCAACGTTTTTGTGCAGGTCGTCTCCCGCCACCCAGCCATTGTGGGCCAGGAGGTGACATGCCTTGTCTGCCTGGCTCATCAGCTGCATTTCCTGGTCAAAGGTCATCTCATCGAATGGGAAGGTGAAATACCTGGGAGAAGCAGAGGGCAGGCCACATCCGTTCTCATATCCACACTGATTCTAACAATATATGTCCTTTTTTAAACACCTTCTACAGGCAAATTTTATATAATATGCATAATTCTTTTCAACAATATTTTACTCCTTGTATTTGCTTTGTAATATTCTGTAAACTCATTTTACAGTTTATGTATAACAGCCAATTGCCATAAACATATTGATAATGTGCACTGTTCTGATGAATCCTATATACTATTTGCAGCTTTAACAACCCACTTTCCACAACACCCTCTTAAAGTCTAGTCTATGGACCAAACAAATTACAATTAGGGGTCCAAACATGAAGCTCTGAAACCCTATTCTTTTTTTATTGTTTTTTTAATTTAATTTTTTTTCTTGTTTTTTTTTTTTTTTTTTTTAATTGTGCAGGCTTATAGAGGTCTATTTCAAATGCAGACACAATGATTTTGTGTCCATAGACCTGTGCCTCTAGCACCACCATCTGGTTAAATTTTCAATTTTCAAACGCTTATAACACTTGAACTGGTGTCACATGATGCAGAAGTTCATGCTGAACAACTTTCATGTCTGCCATGGTGTTTTTTCCACCTTTTTGAATTTTTTTATTAATGTTTGTATTTATTGGGTCATCTTAAATGTTTTCCACTTCCAGCAGTTCTTATGTTTTTAGTGAGAACAGAATAACTAACCCTGTCCGTTTTAGTGCCTTGCTCTACCCATTGAGCTAGACATCTTTGTTGTGTTGTGTGTTGTGTGTGTTGTGTGTGTCCTCCAGAGAGCTGGAGAGGTTACCTGGGAACAAGAGGGTCCTTCCTGGTGACTGGACCCAGCTTTGGCCCGTGGTCAGCGAGGCGCTCATGAATGACAGTTTTCACAATGCAGTTAGTCGCCTGAGTGAGAAAAATAGGGCTGCACAGAAAGTTTCCATAGAAAGAGGAAGTTGAGCAGTGAAATTTGAGTGAGAACAGGGGTAATCCTGTTATCCTGTTACCCTGTGCAAATCACACACACACACACAGGCTGTGTCCCAAACGCAAGGTAGCTGCCTTGCACTCTAGCAGGTTTGTTGCAGTGAATCTGAAATAAACAGCAGATGTTTAAGCAAATAAATATTCAGTGACTTCAATCCATATTTCTCAGTGAAGGTTAAATTACAGTTACAATAACTTCTGTTTACCCACAAACTCCGCAGATGTGTGACAGTTTGGGCTTAACTCTCGGCAGGAGAAGGATTGTGGGATATCCTACCTGACACAGAATACTCCTATGCTGCCTTCAACCAGTCAAATGGAGACACCTCAGTAGGCAGGATTTTATGCAAAAATTCAATTGAGACATGACTTGTTACCCTCCTGCCTCCAAAGTGCTGCCAGTATTTTTTCTGTTTGGGTCTCAGGGACATGCACACACACACACACACACACACACACACATATACATACAGACAGTGCTACCTGCTCTGCATGGTAGTTCATCTCGTTGTACTGTTCCAAGTTCAACTCCTCCAGTCTTCTCCTAAACCACTTACAACACTCCTGGATGTCTGAATGACTGTTACTGTTGACATTTAATGAGAGAGAGAGAGAGAGAGAGAGAGAGAGAGAAAACAATGCATGAGAAAGGGCATGATGAAAAGGGTTGATTTGACAAGGTCCTATCTTTTCAGGGATTAAAAACTATGGTTTTCAAATGGCTTTTTACGTGTATGCATGTGCAAGAAAAGAGATCCCCAGATAAGGAAACTGACACAAAAAATGTTACCACTGATGAAAATATGAAATAAGCTTTATTAAATAGTTGCATCTTTCTGGTTGGTTAGCTGACTGGAGACATACCACATTCTAGTGAACCAGTCTGACTTTGAGTTTTTGTTATCGAAATAACTTTGCGGTGACAGAAACCAGGAGAAAATGAACACAAACAAGGATAGAGGGAAAAGGATACCAGAAGTTGTCTGATGGACTGGTGTATGTCATATGTAACTCAAATGCTTGAGTTGCATACAACTCGCAGAACACACAAACGCATAGTTTGTGTGTTCTGTGAGAAGCATTTCAATGGCATAGGTCAATATTTGTCAAAATGTGTTAACCAAATTGCACATGTTAAATATGACCCTCGCAAATAAAAATTGGAATATTCTCTTTTATGATCTGTCCGTAATATGTAATAAAGACTGTCAATAGAAAAGAGTCACCTGTGAGGTCTGAAGGTGTCCAGGGCAGAGTTCATGTCCACGGTGTTTCCAAAGCGTCTGTACTGAGGGTCCTGCAACATCTTCAGCTGCTTCTTACCTTCAGGACTGGACCTGGTGGCACTACTGCCTGCACCAGCAAAGACCCACACATACTGCTCATTAATCATTTATCTCTTTTATTAAAAGTTTGCCTCTTCATGGAATCAACTTTCAAATGATTTTTGTTTTTACTCATTTTATTCTATTTCATTTGGTATATGGTTTATGATTTTTCATTTCACCTTTCATCTTAAAATTAACTTGTTAATTTACATTTACAATTTTACAATTGCATTTTAATTTGGACTTTTCTGATGTTCCATGAAAACCAATGAGAGTCATAAGAAATTGGCTTCCAGTATGTGAAATTCAATTCTCAAAGTCAATTCCCTAGAGGAAAAGGAGCCAGAGCTTGTGCTGGGAGCCAAGCAATACTATCTATATATAGCTGGGCTCACTGCCACATACAGTCCTGGCTCTGGAACCACACTCCTGGATGGAAGCTGGATTCTCATTTTGATAAAGCCAACAGGACCACATCATCTACAAAAAGCAGAGATGCAACCATGAGGTCTCAGTACTGCATGCTCTCTGATCCCTGATTGTATCTTCAAATCCTGTCCATGAAAATCTCAAACAGAACTGATGACGAAGCGGAGTCTTGGTGGAGTATGGCGCCCACTGGGAACAGCTTGACTTAGTGCCGAGAATGCGGACACAGATCTCAGGCCAGTTATACAAGACCTGAATGGCTCATGGCAGTGGCTCTGGCATCCTATACATCCACAGTACTGCCCCCAAGAACATCTCAGAGGACACAGTCATAAGCCTTCTCCAAGTGTACAAAGCACATGCAGACTGAGTGGGCAAAGTCCCGTGACCCCTGTAGTATTCATGCTAAATTAAAGAGTCCAAAGTGCAATCATCAGCCAGTCTCCTTGCCAGCACCCTGGTGTAAGCTTCCCTGGGCAAGATGAGCAGTGTGTTACCCCAGTAATTGGAGCACACTCTTTCAACCCACTTTTTACAAATAAGAACCTTTACCCCCATCTGCCACACCATAGACACTAGTGATGCGTGGGTAAGCTCCAACTTCACCCAAATCCACCTGCAACTCACCACCCAACATCTTCCTGAACACACTTGCCAAACGTTGCATAATGGCAGGAAGGATAAAGTATGAAGGGAGATGAGCTTATTTAGCAAAGAAAAATCTTCTGTGTAGTACTTTAAATTGGTATTATTTCTCCAACATTTTGGGCAAAATACCCTTTTTCCTACTTACCGAGACTGAAACAAGATGTTCAATTCCATTTTCACCTCTGTATCTCCCCTGGTTCGGTTCCAATAGGTTCCATGAAGTTTTCTTTTTTGTTTTGTTTTGTTTTGTTTTTCACTTTGACAGAGCTAGGCTAATGACTCCTGTAGACTTCAAGTCTTTATGCTAAGCTAATACAAAATACTAACTATAGGAACTGAACCAGTGGACGTACAGAGGTGAAAATGGTATTGAACATCTCGTCTCAGTCTGGGTAAGTCAAAAAAGGGCATTTTTGAGTATTCTTTTAATCTTTTTATCCCACAACCTGCCCACAATTATTTTGCTGACCCATAACCACGCAAATCCACAGTTTACCTGCAAGACCTGCAGGTTGTAGTTCAATTTGGACATCACTAGGCACTATTGCCAGGCGCTATTAGTAGGCTGTAAGTTGTGACAGCCAAAGAACTTTCAGAGCTCATCCAGTCTCCTCCAGTCTCATAGCCTTACCATTGTGGAGTGGTAAGGCAATTGGCAGTGGTAAGGCCAGTCATATCCCTGGTGGGGCGTGACGACTCCAACCTGAAAACTTTGGCCCTGACTTCTCCATGGAGGGCGTGTCTGTTGGGTTTAGAAACTCTGCAAAGTGCTCCTTCCGCTATTGGACTACATCCTATGTCGAAGTCAGTGCCTCCCCATCCCTGCTGAGAACAAAATGGGTACAGCTATGCCTACCCTTCAATGTTGTTATAAAATTAAGATTGAATGTATGGAAAATACTTTATAAAAATTCAACCTAATTCCAGGCTTGTTTTTAATAGTGTCTGCTGATGCTCAGGGCCTGAGGATGCCCTGGCGTGATTCCATTATTTCACATCCCCATCTTATGTAAGAAAGGATGGCATGTTTGTTGTTGAGGATGACACCATTGTTTTTGATACCAGAAAAAAGCCCAATAAAGAATAAAGAGGGCTGGCCTCCAGGGGTTAGGAGGACCCTCAACTAGTATATAAACAAGTGTGCTCTAGGTGATATTCAGTCTTCCCTGGGGATTGACTCGTGCTGGTTTCTGTTTGAAATCTTAAATGGAAATAAAGCCTGCTCTACACTCTGCCTGATTCCTGACCATCATTTTTGAAGTCTCCAGTGATTCTTTCTCTCAGATTTTTTGGTGCCAACTTAGAGAGATGTTTGCCTCCATCTGACCTTGACTGTGGACAGCTGTTTGCCACATCAAGGCCTTCTCCATTGCCTCAATGGATGGATGAATGGATAAATATGCCACTTGCATCATGCACTTAATGTAATGCTGGAAGGATTCCCATGCTTTAAGAAAACAAGGACAATGCTCTTTTTTAAATGATTACACTATGTGTTGAGTTTATCACATTATTCCACTCAATGTTTTTCCTAAGTTCATAATGTGTTAATGCACAATACTGATATCACATTATGCGCTCATAGTTTCATTATATTATGTGCTGATTATAATGTTATGCAGTTTTATTGATTTAAATTATTATTATTATTACATTATGTTATTCAGGTCCAATGTGTGCGCTTTCATTAGTGTGTTGGTCATCCTGCTGTAGTTGTCTCTCACCAGCCTGCAGCAGCTTGCTGAATTGTTCCACAGATTTGTCTACGTTGACCTGCAGGAACTCCCACAGCCTGAGCCTGGAGAAGACCTGCTGCCACAGGACATCCCGCAGTGCCTGACACACACACACACACACACAAATACACAAAAAAGGTCACATAACACTCTTTAAAGAGAGGATTTTTCATGGTAGGAGCAAAGGGTTTGTTAGGCTTATACCACAGCAGAGCCCTTTTAGAAAGTAGGGATGTGATTGGGTCATAACATGATGCACCACATGATAACACTGACTGAAAGTAGCACTAAAATGAAAATAGACCAAAATGTGCTGTCAAAGAATTAAGATGGTGACCGAGACTCACATAGATGTGCTGTTCATTTTGGATGAGCGCTGGCAAGCCTTGCTCAGCATATTTCCCATCAGCCACTTCACAGCTGAGGTGCCACAGGGCTCTGTCAAGGATCCACGCTGGTTTCAGATGGGGAGAGTTGACTAGATTGTAACCGCATTCAGGATGCAGGCGGATCCACTTACTGTTGACCGCTAGAGAAGAGAAGAGAAGAGAAGAGAAGAGAAGAGAAGATCAATACTGTTTCACTTTTTATAAATTTTCAGCTTTTCCATATTGCTCATATTTTGCATTGTATTTATGTCTCAACATGTAAAATTTCATGCTGACTGATTTCTATATATATATATGATTTTACAGTCAGCTGAATATTTTTGTGCAAATGGAAACAGTCACATACTGTAAGTTATAGTGGGGGTACGTTTATTTATTACATTGTATTGTGGTTGTATTGAACTGTTCTGATCCAAACTTCTTGATTGTAGCTGGAAACTCTGTGAAAGACTTGAAGTAACTTGTGAATGACAAACTGAGGACGTACACATGCACACAGAGACAAACCAACATCCATTTATAGTTCAAGGGAGGGATCTCCTCTAAGCTCCGATGCAGAGATAGGGTTTCACATGGGGAATGTGTGACAGTGTGACCTTCTGGCAACCAGTAAAAGGGAGTGTCCCAGTACAACAATATGATGATGGAGCATAGTCATTGCTCAGTTATTTCCAATTCAATTATCTAAAAATGGAAATAAAAATTCATCACTGAGCATTTATTGTCCTTTATTTTTTGTCAAAACTGGCTGCTGTGTTAACAATATGTGGTACGCGCTCTACCAGGTGAGAAGCCAAGGCACCCCAACAGGTGAGACTCATTTTGATAGAGATTGTGATTGGTGGAGATAATCATACACCCCTTAACTGTTTCAAGAAGAGTTTTGAAAAGGAATGAGGTCATGAAATCACTGGAGGGGGGCTTTAATAGCAAAATATGAAAGAGGAGAGGGTCATATGCAATGCTATTTAGCATTAGCTAACTGTAAATAACAATGTAGTTTATGTGTACACCTTAAGAGCACCTAATCACATTCATGCAATACATTTAACATATGAACAATGGGCACATCACAACACTGGGCACCTAGCCTTCTCCTCATTCATGTACCCAGTAACAATTATTCATTCAACCAGGTTTTTATCGCAACAAAACATGCCTGTTGGGATGGAAGCCCTTACAAGGCATCCATCCACAGAACACTGTTCTGTACCCGTTTGTATAAATCACACTTCCTGATTTAGGCATCACATCGCCAGTAACAGCAACAAGCAAGTGAATGCTCCAGAGAAGATTCAAGAATATTCCTGAAAATGACTACGCAGCTTTAAATTCCTCATTAATCTCTGAGAGATAGTCAACATATATTGAACAAGAGTGTTCTAAACTGCTTCAGCTTCTGGCATCATAAATTTGGCTTGTGAAAGCCAATGATCTGAGATCTAAGCAGAGCCTTTCTGCTGAAGGTCTGGCTGCCATAACACAACAAAGTACTCCCTGTTCCTGTTAGTCGTCTGTCTATGTGACCTTCCATGTGAATAGAGGCTAAATGCTAAAGGGAAAACTGAGCCATTGCAGCCTGGTTGAAAGGCCAACAGTGGGCAGTTTATTTCCACCACAAGACCACATGATGAAAACCAAGGGTGATGTGTCAAAAGCAGCAGGTCAGATGCTGGCTAAAGTAGTCGATTAAGCTAACCTGGCTATGAGTTGACCAGAGATTGGCTGTGACTGTTGCTACGTAACTAATGTTGATAAAAGGAGGACAAATGAAAAGTTTACATCCACCACCCCTACTTCAGTTAATGGGAAACATTAGTAGAAAATTTGAGAAGGTTATAGGTTAGATTAAAGAACTATATTTAGCTGTGACCAAAAATGACAAGGAAAGTGCTGAAATGCAAACCTCTGTGTTTTACATGTATTGGGCAACAAAGTGCTGGAAGTACACAATAAGTTCACATTTTTAGATGATGAAGATAACATGAATCTATAAGCAATTATGGATAACTTTGAATAACTAGGATAACCAGAAAAAGGAACATTTGAGAGGCACAGATTCTTCACAGATGTACAGAAAATTGGAGTGATGATTGATCAAAATGTGACAATACCGAAAAACAAAGCAGAATGAATTTGGTGGGCTGACCAACTAATTGATCAAAGACCAGATAGAATGCAGCATTTCATAGTTTGAGAGAAAGGCTGTTAAGAGAGCAAGCCCTATGCTTGAATAAAGCCATATCAATATGCAGGACAGCAGAAGTGGTAAAAACACAAGCCAAATAGCTGTTCAGTGATAGCTGCAATGTGAATGTTATGAGAAAAGATGCAAATTAGCCAAGAAAGAGTTCCCAAAAGAAAAAAGGAACAGGCACACAGAACAAAAATTAAAGTGTCAACCAGAGACAAGAGGATGAACAGATGTCAACCCTGGAAGTGAATGATGTACACATCCTATACAAAGCACAAATACATGTAATATCAGAGACAGAATAAAGAAAAATAAGACCCTTACCTAAGCCACATAACCCAATGGGGAGGGTAAGGGGCTACTGAGGTACTAAATACCAGTTAAAGTACAAAGGTGTCTAAGCCAAAAGTGACACACATTGTGGTACCACTGAGAGTGCAGGCCATACTTGGATTGAGATCCTTTATCATGGTGAAGAGAATCCTGATCCTGAATGATAATAAAGAAACAAACTATGATGGACTAATGGGAGCATCTCTTTCAGGAATTAGGCTGTCTTTTGGGACAATACACTATCCTATCAGAATTGATGCAAGGGTACCTCCAGTCATCCATCCCTGCAGGAAAGCACTATTCGCTGTGCAGCTTTGGCCTCCGCAGCCCGCTGGGGACTTTCCAAGGTCCTATCGACTTCGGACCACTTCCTGATTCACTTACCCTAGAATACCCCCTTCCCCACACAGACAAGTCCAGAGCAGCATATCTCCAAGTCTAGCTGGTGGATCACCATAAAATTTGGTGACAACACTCATGTTGCCTGTTAATTTTGGTGACCCTTAACCTTTCCTCCAGCACCACCAGCAAGCCAAACTGTTAATATCGCATGGTGATATCTCAAAAATTTTCTCAAAGGTTTCCTAGATTTCCTAGAAGGTTTTCTTTACTGCAACAGGCAAGAGTGTTCATGCATTGCAATCAACACTTTTAATCTGTAGCAGTTTCGTCTATGTACTCACAGTGAGCCTGTCTGAGCCAGAGATTACCCCCAACCCCTATACAGGTTTGTATTGTAGTTTATTGTAGTGCTATTCTAGTTTTTTAAAATGGGAAACACCTCAATCTTTCTAGGTACCTGTGTGGTTATAGACCACGTCAGTGATGCAGACAATGTTCCAGTCTTTCCTCAGCTTCTCCACCATATTACCAACATCCATCCAGGTATAGTGCTTCCCCTCGGGAGAGAAATCAGGGTCCAGTTCCAGCTGGTCAGCCACAGAGTAGCAGGAGCCAGATGAGCCAAGCTTCTGCAATGGGGTGAAGTGAATCATGTTGTAGCCTACAAAACAAAGAGAAGATTACCTTGATGTCTGCAAGTTTTAGCAAGTAAAGTAAAACCACAAAACTCAGAAGGTCAAGCTGAAGATGAACACATGGAAGCAGCCAAAGTCTTCCAATAGATTGCTGTAAGGTAGCCAGAGCTACATAATCCAGTCTGGTCCAATATTGGAGTTTTGGACCCACGATGCAGACATTTAGCCTCAGAACATTTGGATTATGCAGTCTGTTGTAATTGTCAGGGTTTTTTGGGTTTTTTTTTTTTGTAAATATCTCCATTCAATCCATTTACTATTGTTTCAGTTCACATGAGGGTGAGATGATAATAACATTTTCATTTGGAGTGAAGTATTCCTTTAAGTCAATGGGTCAATGGAGAGAAACAATAACCGGTATTCTGTAAGCTTCAGAGGGAAAATGATCAGAGATGTGCAACTTCTGTGACCACAGAGAAAGTTAATGGAAATCCAATTCAAGATTGTCAGATCAACCTCAATCCTTCAATTCATTCTTTATCCACTTTCAATGCTGCCCCTCTCACCGGTCTCCTTGGCGACCCTGAGCCTGTCAGGCCATTCATTCAGGGGGCCAAGGCACTTGGCCAGGTAGCTCTGCATGGTGATGCAGTCCAGTGGGAGAATGTAATCGTCAGCTCCCACCCTCAGCACCGGATCCACCACAATGTAACCGCTGCCCACCTTCTCCCCATCACTGTCATAAACAAAAGACAATGCTAATCATAGAATGTCAGTGTTTATTTCAGTCTAATCAACACTTTATAAACAACTGAATATTTACTGTGTGTTTATGGGTACACAACCCAGGTCCACCAACCACTAGTGGGCCCCCTGCTGGTGGCGCTAGAGGGAAGGTCATGGAGTCACCACAGATGACAAATATCATCATCTAGTCAACATGAATGTTGTAACTAAATTTTATGGCAATGCTGAATTAGTTTTTGAGAAATTACTGTGCAAGATTAAAAACTCTGTGTCCTGGTAGCGATAGAGGAAAGGTCATGGGATCACTAAAACTGAGAGATTTCATGCTTCAAGCAGCATGAATGTGATCACAAAATTTCATGACAATCGAGCAGAAGTGGAGCCATTCTGCTGGGAAATCTTCCTTGATGTCCCAAACTGGCAGGGGCGGAGCAAATTTGGATGTCTTCTCGATGTCCAATGGTCTTCTTATAAGAAAGTTCTTCCATTCCATGGCGCAAGGCAGAAGTTACAGAGTCATAAGTTGATGCAATTGAGTTTTCCATATGCCACAAAACAGGGACTAATTCTTTGTCGAGGGCTATTGCAAGGAAACTGTGAGAGGTGGAGGGACCCTGTATTGATTCTACAGACAGGGACACCAGACACAGACCATGGGCTCAAAGCAATGTGTTAGATCTACGTAAATCATTGAGTCAGGGAAGTGTGAGCAGCTGGCAAAATAGAGAACTATGGTACAGTTTGCACGGCAGCCAGTGAGCTAAGTGTTTGGTCACTGTTGGGTAGAGTTCTGACACAGTCCCTTAGCTGCATTGTGAGGATCAGTGGTGGACAGTAACAAAGTACATTTACTTGAGTACTATACTTAAGTACATTTTTGAGTATCTGTACTTCTCTTGAGTATTTGCTTTTTTGGAAACTTATGAATTTTTCTCCATTACATTTCAAAGACAAATATTGTACTTTTGACTTTTTCTTTTCTAAAATGCAATTGGCCACAAGCAGTGCTCCTCACAGGAAAAAAACAATCAACTCTCAACTGGGTTTGATGTAAAAGTGGAAATATGGCATCCATCTCTGTGAAACAAGCACAAGCAAGACATCCGCTTTCAAAGTAAAATTTTATCTGACCTGACCTTTTATCTGACCTTTAACAGATCAAGCAGGATTGTTTCAGCTCAGCAGTGACTTACTCCAAGGAGTTACACTTATTGGCCATCTTATCGGACAGCAAATCATGTCACTGTGGTACAGGGTATAAGGCAAAACAGTAGTAAGCGACTTTGAACATGGTATAATGGTTGGTAGAGTTTGCCAAGAATGAACATCAATTCAGCCAAAATGCCTCACTGATGAGAGAAGTAAGAGGAGACTGGCAAGAGTGGTTCAAGCTGACATTAAATAGCATCTCAGTACAATCACAATATGCAGAAAGGTATCTTACAACGATGCCTGTCCCAAACTTGAAATGGATGGGTGCTACAGTGATCACATGATCACAAAAAACTGAATTACTGACGAGTGAAAAAATCTTCGCTGGGTCCAATAAAATCCTCGTTTCCATGGTGTCAGGGTGATGATAAACACATGAAAACAATGCTAATCACATGCAAACACCTGTAAATATTATAATAATGAAACTCTGATGACATCAAATAAGCTACTAGTTTGCCTTGGTGTGTCAAAAAGGTACAGCAACTGGGTCGGGGTCGGAAAAAGGTTATTTTGTCCAAAACGTTGGAGTATTCCTTTAAAGCTCTGAATGAAATGCTAGTGTCAACATTATAGATGGTTGGTGATGTAATGGTTTGGGGAGTGCTTTCTTGGCTCACATTAGACTCCTCTGTACTGATGGAGGATCATTTGAACACCACAGTAAAACCTAAACATTGTTGCCGACCAGTTCCATCCCTTCATGGCTACATTGTAGTGTCAATCTGTAACTTCTGTGTCAATCTGGAGTTTGAGTGTGTGTGATGTAGTGTGGTATATATAAAATGTCCCCTGCAGGAATATTATGCTTTGTCAACCATATTATGTAAATATGCAATTTGTGGTGAGACCCCTTCTTCCTGAAGCTACTGTACATACCCACAGCTGAAATAGTACTGGTAAGATCCAGCCACCTGGAGGTCCAGTCTGCAGTACTTATCACAGTCATCGTCTCGGCAGGTCGGGTTCACCCAGTCCAGGGGGAAGAACTTAAGGCGATCAAACTTGCGGCCCTCAGCAGGGTAGTTGGTGTAGACCAGGACTGGCTTACCCTGGAGGGTGGGTCCAAGACGAAACTGCAGTTCAAAGCCTGGGGGTGGGGTTGGGGATTGAAGTAAGGTTGGAAGTAGGATTAATGATGACTACTGGACAATAGTAGGATACATTGTGATGGGCTTCTATTAGTCCATTACCGCATATGTCATTAGAGTTATTTTTCTGCCATAACTATATAATATACATTAGTGGTTCCATAGTCATTCCACAATAGTGGGCAAAATCAGTTGCAGATTTAAAATAATTGAAATCCATGATAAAACAGACCTGTATCACAATCTCAGAAATGTCTAAATTAAAGTTTTTGTTACATGTATATTATTTACATACTGTTTATATTTGTGAGTTTATTTATATTTTTATGATTAGTATATATAGGCCTAAATACTGTATATCACATACTTATTTTATTCATATTAAGTTTTATTCATTTTAAAAGTTAATATAAATATGTTACATATTTAATTTATAATTATATTTATAAAAATATATAACCCTAAACCTATATGACTCCTATATATCTTTTAGGAAAAATTTCTTTCCCATATGAGACAAACGCCATGTTTTAAAAATTATTTGATTACTCTTACAAAATTGTTGGGGTAGCCCTAAAATTTGCTTCAGCTTGAGGGAGTGATCTTGAGCCAAACAGGGTAGGCACAGCTTTATGGTTTTCTAATAATAGCAGTCAGCCATTTACAGAATATTCCACTATGTGTGAGTATTGCATGTACAGTACAGTATGTCCATACACTAACATGAGACTTCATGCATGCATGCATACATGCAAGCCAAATGAAAAGGATGCACTGTCCTCACTGCTGGTAGTAGGTACAACCATTACTTGATCAAATCTCCTGTTGAGCCTGATAAGAAAATCTACAGCTCCAACATATTCCATCTTCTTGTATGTACAGAAAATTCCATTCAAAAATTTGGCATTTTTAATGTTGCTTGCTTATTGGCAAAGTGATGCATAATGCATAACCTGTACAGCAGCACTTTATTTGAGAAAATCTCAGTGTTAAGAATTGGTCCATACTGCTCCCTACCCACAGTGCACTTTGCTAGAAGAAGACTGAAAACAGTAAGTGAAGCAGTTATACAATACTCCTTATTTAATTTTCTCACATTTTTCTTTCGTTTATGTATTCATTCATTCATTCATTTTAGCCTTTCTCTTTCATTTATGTATTCGTTTATTTGGAGGATTGTTTTAATACCTGAGATTTGTATAGGTGTTGATGTAATACTGTAATATAAGTAATACTCTTTAGGTATACAGTCTCTTCTATAATGTACTACAAAGGAACTGTGTAGGTATAGAGTGTCGCTTCAATATAGGCATGGAAAGTTGTTTCTATGCTGAAATACAATCAATTTTCTATAGAGAGCCTGTAGGCATAGAGGAATAGATGTTGTAGACGTTGCTGGATTTTATTATCTTTTTCTCTTCTTAACTGTAAAGCACCACATTGCATTGCATATGACTGTACAAAATGTGCCATCTAGCTGCTAGCTGTAAAAGGTCTTAGAGTACGTCATGTTGTTCCATGTGTGCATGTTTACAGATTTTTAAATGCAGTTTGAAATAAGGTTCAGCCCAGCCATTCAGCTGTGTACATGCACAGGAATAATGAACAAACCAAATTCCTTTTTATTTCTTTAAGAATGTCAGACTTCCTTCACCACAATATATATACAAAGAGAAATATGTTCTATTATCCTTATAGTCCTGGCTAAATTTCTGTGTATTTGTATTCTGCTGTAATAGACTGTTAGTTTAAGAACTACAGTCTGTGCTGTAAGTGACTGTTCTGTTATACAGCACAATACCACTACTGCACAGTGTGCGCTCCTACCTTGCTCTAGGCGGAAAAGAGTGGTCTTCTGTCTCTCCATGTTGTTGAGCGGCAGCACTCTACTCTGTCTGCCTGCCTCCAGCATTTTGGCCTGCTGTATTTAGGCTGCCCTTTACATGAAGGGAGAGAGAGGAGTGACATAACCTGGTAATATGAGATAGGTCTGGCTGCAAGCAGAGTCTCTGGGAGCCAACACCAGTGTCCGGACAGACAAAATAACAAACTGGGACTTCCAGGCACAGCCTTCACAATAAAACCCTGACTGTATGTACAAAAGAAGACAGCGGTGATTACCTTCATTTGGTGATTATTACTCGGTGCTCCTTATTGGCTGAGAAGCACTCCCTCTGTCACAGCTATTGCCATGTCCCTCTGTTTCCCTACTGTCTCCCTGTGCTCCCTGCCTTCCCTGTCTCTCAGTCTCCCCCTGTCAGTCTCTCTGTGTCTCTGTTTGACACTCACTCTCTCCCTCCTGGCGCCTGCTTCACCACCACACCTGGCTCTCATCTCCTCATCAGCCGGACAGTATAAGAACCGAAGCTCTCCACCCACTAACCGCCAGATCACCTGAGCTTACCTTGTGGTTTCCTGTGCTCCAGGTCCATATCTCATCTGCCTGCCTGCCTGCCCGTCTGCTTTTGGAAATCAGCCAGCCCGCTCACGCCACACGCCTCCCTCATCAGCCCTCAGCCTTCTGACTCAAGCCTGCGAACCACCATTTTC
>OMKZ01046645.1:0-14669 GCA_900302535.1 Neoniphon sammara | reverse complement strand
GAAATGCTGGACAATTGGACTCGGACAATAGGGGGGGGGGGATTCATGTGCTCCTTTCCTCGTCTGAAAATGTTATCTTCTGTTTTGGCTTCTGATTTGGCTCCCTTCAGCTGTGACCTCGACCTTGGATGCAGCTGCAAAAATCCCCTCTGAGAGCAATGCCGATTCGAGCTCATCCCCCCCACACACCCTCCCTCTCTCCTCACAGACACCCGACAAGGCCACTCCATCGCCATAACATCGTGCAAACTTTGAGTTGTATTGCGATTGTGACGAACCATGAGACTCTCGGGCTTATGCACACACAGCACTCAAGGACACCATGACTGATACACAACACTGACTAAACGCCCTCTGATGCTTTTGTTTGAAATGTTGTCATGTAACTGGCCATGGAAATATACTACTGTGGTTGGAAGTGTAATACTCTTTCTGGGCATTTCTGTCCACTTTAAGTAAATTTCTGGGAACATCCAAAACAACAGGTGCAACAAACAGAGTGAATGAAACTTACATTTTTTTAGGAATGAATATCTAATTGGTCAAAAGACTCCAAACAATGAGCTGTTCAAACAAGCATCATAAGTAATGAATGTGGTATTTTTCACTTAACTTAAAGGATTACTCCAACAGTTTGGGCAATATTACCTTTTGCCAACTTATCCTGACTAAGACAAGATGTTTGATATCATTTTCAACTCTGTACATCTCCTAGCTCAGTTTCGATGGGTAGCATTTTGTATTAGCTTAGCATAAGGGCTTGAAGTCTACAGGAGACAGCTAATCTAGCTCCATCAAAGTGATAAAATAAACCTTACAGCAACTCCGAAGCTGTCTTATTTACACAGTGTATCGTGCATATTTGAAATACACATCTTGGAATTAAAAAAAAAAAAAAATGAGAGTCATTTTAGGAGAAGTATATAACTGTTTTTTTTTATTTAAAGATGATACACATGATAAATTGTTTAAATAAGACAGGTTTGGAGTTGCTGTTCACTTTGATAGAACTAGACTAATGACTTCTGTAGACTTAAAGTCTTTACACTAAGCTAACATGAAATGCTACCCATCAGAACCAAAGCAGTGGCTGTACAGAGGTGAAAATGATATTGAACATCTGGATAATGTTTGGATAAATTGGAAAAGAGGTATTTTTCCTAAAACGTTGGCGTATTCCTTTAAAGTTTGATTCCTCTGAAGCCATTGTTTCATTGCATGTAAACACACCAACTTATTACATCACTTTATTTAGTTTTCAACTAAGCAGTTTGCTTGGAGTCTTCAATTGGAAGGAATAATTGGGAATGACAAATATTGCGCATGTAATTGCAGCCCATGTCTCTCACTCTGTCTCTCTGCAGGTCGTGTTTGTGGTTCAGTGCTTTAACAGAAGACCTCTGATTCGTCAGAGTCCTTCAAATGTGGGTGTGGCTAACGCTGATCTAGCTCCACCTCAAAGCAATCATGCCATGGAAAGCGGCGACAAATACATCATCACACAGGTAAATAGTAGACAATTCATGTATATAAGTGGTGGAAAGAGAACTTGAAATTGCTAGCCAGGTAGAATTGTTGTTACTTTGCTGATATTTTACTTAAGTGGAAGTAGAAGTATTACTGTTAAAATCTATTTAAATAAAAGTAAAATGTACTTTAAAATGTGCTTAGAGTAAAAGTTTCTTTTTCAAAACAAGTTTGTTAGTTGTGATCTTTTCCATGCAATTCTAAAAAGATGAGGGTTAAAATTTCAAGCTAGATTCTTTGAAAGATGAATTGCATAATTCACCTTTGACTGTCAAAAACTATGGAATAAGCATGCAATTATGATGGTTGAACCTACATGGTTCTCATCGCTGGACCAACTCACTGATATTATAACCCTTTTTTTCTACACTTATTCCACGTTTTTGTCAGTTGAGTCTAGAGAATCCTTGCGTCCATCAACCCCCTGCAATTTTTCATTGTGCACCTTTAGTTGGAAATTTGGAAATGACAAAAAGTGCACCAACAAAGTAAAACCACATTCCTATTCTTATCTTTGCTGACCAACCATTCACCAGGAGCAAAATTGTACTTAATTAAAATTAGTGACATAATACTTGAAAAAAAGAACAAGTACACAAAAAAGCTACCCAATTACCGTAATATGAGTAAATATAATTCATTACTTGCACCTCTGATGTATATACAATGCAATACACAAATATGCTTTTGAAATTTTTTCATTTCAATATGAGAAATAGCAGTGCTGAAGGATGCACAAACCGTTACATCCATGTTTTCTGTTTTGCTGACATCATACAAAGTTATTCAAAAATGGGTATTTGCACCAAAAGTAAAGAAAACCTTCCGCTTTTATACAAGCTGTGTCCTTTTGTCATTATGTGTTCCTAATTACATGAATTTTTCACAAATATACAGAAGGCTGTGAATTATGTTTATGAGTAACTTTAGAGGGTTGTGAATTAGTTTTTTGAATTAGTTTATATTTCACATTTTATCCTATCAGCAGCAGTGTATAAATTAAATTTTAAGGCTGATATCTCCTTTAAATGCTGTTTTATTTCCCGCTCCTCTAGAACCCAGGAACCTTCACAGAAGTCACATGACTATGACTCAACTTCACATGACCCAGAGGAAATGGACTTTGCATGAACCGTTCTGCTTCCAGATGATCCTTTTCTCTCATCATGAACCCTTAATTCCAGACAACAGTTACATCCCCTCTCTCTCACAACTTACATTCTTCAAACATTTTTTGAGTATTATTTTACAAAACTGAAACTTTAGATGTTACTCACCTCCAATGCGTCTTATAACAACCTTAAAGATGCTACGGTACATGAATCAGTTTAACATCAATAAATCATTATTAGATTAATTGTGAGACATTAGTATAATATCTGTAAACAAATGGGAGTATGAGACCATCACTGAGAAGATTTGGAGCCTCTATCAGTCTCTAAACTGTATTTTACATCCCAGGTCGGATTTGGGAGAAAATTTACTGGACTGGTTTATGGCACAAAACAGGAAGAGGGCACTATTCTTCAAAGCAAATAGAGCCAATGCTTTCAATGGCCAGAGCATCCTCCCACAAAAAAACGACTCCACAGGTTGTTTGTTCCTACCCTGTAATATGACCCACAGGAGAATTTCCTTAATTAGTGCCCCTATCATCAGTAAGCGCTGTAGGTGAAAGAGCAAGACAGTCATAGGGAGGAGGTCAGGATGGATGGACGGGTCGACAAAACACAGAACTTTCACGCTGTCTCAAGTGAAGCGAGACCAGTTTTTGTTTGCGGGTGTTTAGGTTTCGTTTTTATGTCGTTTGTTTCAGCATTATTGCATTGTGACCATAACGACGAAGGTCCTTACCTTGACCTTACCCTAGCTTTAACCCTTTTCCTAAACTTAACCAAGCAGTTTTCTGAAATATAACCAAATGGCAACCGTTTTGAGAGTTGTCTTTTCACATGTGCAGTATGGCTTTGAGAAACAGTCCTGTGGATCGTAATCTGTTGGTCATATCAGAGGGAAGCAACAATCGATCCATGTGGTCACATGGTTTGGAGGATGTGTTTCTTTCAGTGGCAGATGGTGCGCTGAGTGAAAGGCCGAAAAATCATTTCCAATATGTTTATCCTCTTCAGTAAAGACCAAGATAAAGATTAAAAAAGATGGTATTATTTTTGGGAAACACTAGCAATGGTGTGAAATAGCAACACGTTCTCACTCCCAACTTGTCAAAATGTTAGCTTGGTCAGCGGCCCTACACTTCAAACTGTGACGCTCTAGGTACCCCTGTACTTACTCAACATCTAACTATGACCTCACACACAAAAGACAAAACAGTCACAGTTTACATTTAGCCACAAAAATGACTTGGTTAAGGTTAGGAAAACAGTAGGTTTAGGCACAAAAACAACTTGGTTGAGGTTAGGTAAAGGTTAGGTTTTGGCACCAAAGCGGTCTCACTTCACACAGGAATCAAACTTCAATCTCCCATATGAAAGCCCTGTGTCTTGTGTCCTGTGTCTAACCCTAGCCCTTATGCAGACTTCTTTGCTCTTTGGACTACGTCACATCGATTTAGTTTACTTCTCGTCTCAAACTGACGCTACAGGAGCTATGTCTTGTCAGTGTGGCTCCCTTCACGTCCCAGCATGATGCTACAGGGGTACCTAGAGCGTCAGAGCTACCACTATGGTCACATTTGTACTAAAGACAAACATTTCAAACATGTCCACATCATCTGCATATATTTACCCTAAACTATGACCATGTCCAATCACTCTCATGACATGAGATGCAGTGGAAGGTAAACCTGCCTCAGTTCAGTTTTATTTGTAGAATAGAGTTTACCACCATATTAGGCTTACAGAAACAGAACAGAAGCTTACAGAACACAAAGTCATAGTATACATCATAGTGGGTAGTATCAAACGGATGTAAGTTGTATCATGTGGATCAAGTCTTTTAAAGGAATGCTCCTACATTTTTGTAGGACCTACAATGTAGGAATGAATGTAGGAGCATTCAAGGAATGCTCCTACAAAATACCATTTTTCTGACTTACCTAGACTGAAAGAAGATATTCGATACCATTTTCACCTCTGTACGTCCACTGGTTCAGTTCCTATGGGTAGCATTTTGTGTTAGCTTAGCATAAACACTTGAAGTCTAGTTTATGCTTATATTGTTGGTTGTTTGTCACATGATGATCCGTGACTGGAAATCGTACTTTTCCCTCTTTATTTATAACATGTCCAGGTTACAGTATATCATGGAGATCTTATAAATGCTATGTAAGTTATCATTGTCCTGTTTTAAATAGTTTCACATAAGTCTTATAGTTTGTTAAACAGTGAATGGTTAAACTGTGTAAAACCCAACTTCAGCATCACAGTAACTCTGCTTCTGATGTGTGATCACTGTTTGACTCTCAGCTCCATGTGTATATTTTATACATCTTTATAATACTGCTTGATATGTTTTCCATTATTTGACATATCTGTTATTGATTAATATGTGTGATGTTTAGCTATATGCTGTAGAGTACTACTTCAAATTTACAGGCAGGTACTGAGATTGCACCCCAACTTTAATTTCTTGAGCACTTTCCCTGTTGTTATTCCCCAAGCTATGAAATTGACATGGCACTTTAAGCACACACCTGATGCAGATAAAATTTTTAAATTAAAATATGACACCGCTGATCTGATTTAATGGAACTTGCAGGCATAACTCATTTTCGTGCTGCTCTCTTGCTTTAAAGGAATATGCAATTTTGGGCAAAATACCCATTTTCCAATATACCCAGACTGAGACAAGATGTTTGATACCATTTTCACCTCTGTGCGTCCACTTGTTCGGTTTCTAGGTCTAGCATTTCATGTTAGCTTAGTATAAAGACTTGAATTCTATAGCAGTCATTAGCCTAGCTCAGTCAAAGTGAAAAAATAAACCTTACAGCAGCTCCGAAAGCTGTCTTATTTACACAATGTATCGTGTGTATTTGAAATACACATCTTGGATAAAAATAAATAAAATAAAAAATAAAAAAGAGAGTCATTTTAAGATGGTTAGATGGGGTGGACCTAAAACAACTCTCATTCTTTTTAAAAATTCCAAGACGTGTATTTCAAATATACACGATACACTATGTAAATAACACAGCTTTAGAGCTGCTGAAAGTTTTTTTTTTCTCACTTTGACAGAGCTAGGCTTATGACTCCAGTGGACTTCAAGTCTTTATGCAAAGCTAATACGAAATGTTACGCATAGGAATTGAACCAGTGGACGTACAGAGGTGAAAATGGTATACAATATTTTGTCTCAGTCTGGTTAAGTTGGAAAATGGGTATTTTATCCAAAACGGAGTATTCCTTTAAAACTTTGAAAGGCCAAAACTGCTGGATCACCGGTCTGATTTTGATGAAATTTAGAGTGATAATACTTCATGTTGCTGATTGGCTGAAGAGCTGCCTGCAAAAATAATGGGGGAACAACATGTTTACTTGTACCTTGTAATCTAATATGATGTAATGCAGAGCATGCAGTCTTTGCCAGTCTCAGAGACACCGCGATCTAGGTTACCGTGTAGTTAGCATAACTAACTCGATCTGATGTCTCTTTCACACATTCATTGAAATGTGGGTTTTATGTCTTTGGATATGATTGTGATTAAATGATTCTTTGGATATATAGGAAGAAACTGAATTTCCTGTGGTAAACTTTTTTTGTGTTTTGTCTCCATCTTCAATGCAAAGCTTGCTACCTCTGTGGTGTTTTTGCACTGCATTTCCCAGAGATCACCTACCTGTGTGAGCAGTACTGTGAGGTCTTTTTCCAAGTATGCCTGCAGTTAGTGCAGTTTGAGTTTCTGTAGGGGGTACTCTTCTCTTTGTTCAGGAAAAGCCTTACTTTTTCTCTGTTTCCTGGCATCCTATTGCAACACCATTCTAATATCTGAGTATAATACACCTGACACAATGGCAACAGCCAGAGCACTGAGGGAAAAAGAGAAGGGTTGCTTGGTCTTTCTTAGTTTTTCATCTTTGTTTTGTTCAGTTCAACTATCTTTAGCTCCACTCTTGACACCCACACATATGTATACACACAGGCAGATGGAAAAAGACATGTAATATCCTGTTCCTTCCTGCCTACCTAGCAGAATTATAGGTAATTATCACACGTTAGCAATGACTTGTACATTGCTGTTTCATGCACACGTACACATACAAGTAATATCCAGCCTTACGAGATCCTAGCACACGAGAAATTACTATAGATTCTGCCTCGTTGCAAAATAAACACCTGTAGGCTACACAATTAGCAAAAGTATTCCTCTTTAGAACCAGAACAAGGATCTTATGGCCCCATACCAGAGAACAACACTTTACGGTGCTGCTTCCAAACCTTAGTAAGGTTTGGAACTCTTTATTGATAGATTAAATGTCAAGACCCGACAGAATATAAAAATAATTTTTATGAACCACATTGTGTCATTTCTTTTGATTTGATACCTCTTTGACCTGTAAAATGTATGTTGGGTGGCAATGTGTGCAATATTAAACAAAAACAAAACAGCACATTATAGCACTGCCCTGCCTGGTAACAAAAAGGACTATTGAACTGGAGGGTTCACAATCCAGCATGCTTTGCCTCACATTACTGGTGTGGAGGACAAACCCAGGAACATAGACAAAATTTGCATTCTTTCAGAAACACTATATTGTTTAGTTTAAAAGTATACTTGTGTGCATAGGAGAGCATACACACAATGACCTCTCACCTCAAGGTATAAAAGATGTCAAGAAGAACATTGAACAGAGCTGAAAAGCCAGCCTTCTTCCCAACTATGGGATGGATTCAACAGTTTTGAAATTAATGACTCTTTTTCTTTCAGATATAAACAGACTGCACCAATCTGGAATTCCCTTAAATGAACTAATGAACACATGCATACACATACATGCACTGATGGACATGTTTTTCTGAGCTGATTTTATTTATTTCTACACAACTGGACATTCATACAAAGCCACTTATGATCATGAATAACTTTGGAATTCTACGGGCAAGAAGAACCAGTTTTATGTGTGATCACTGTTATGTTTCACATTCCCTAAGTTCCCTAATTCTGAAATTATAAGGAAATTCAAAATCTGCTTTGAAACTATTTGTTTTGCATGGTACCACATTGCCACCTAGTGACCATTTTCAGTAACAATTCTCCGAGATTGATATTGCAACATACTATCATTGTATTATTTTCCTAATACTACTCACCACATGTATTACTTAGTAGTACACTAGCATGTAGCATGTAAATATATCCCACTCAAATGTATTTCTTGGTCACAGATTAGAGAATCAATGTTTTCTTTTGTAAACAATGTAAAAAAGCAAGGAAATTTGTGTTTGGTTGTTTTTTTTTTCTTTGATGTAACGATGCTTCTTGGCAATAAATCTTATACCATTGGAAAGCCAAATTATTTCCCTTTAAAATGGTGCCACATTTGTAAGGAACATGCATCTGTGGAATGAAGAGCAGAGCTGAGTAGGTGGGTTGCGCGCATGAAAAATTTGCCAGATCTTCTCTGCCAATACCAAACAGCTTTTCTTTGCTGTTGCTATTGACTCCTGTTTTGAGCTTCTGGTACTCCGAGGTGCTGACAATCAGGTGCCTGATTGGCACCTCATTGTCTTCTACAGATTTGCAGTCAATGTTTGCAGGACGATATGGCTGATGGCTCTCTGCCCAGACAATCCGTAACAGACTGCACACAGCCAATCTCCAGTCTCATAGGGCTGCCAGGAGGCCTGCCATGACTGCCCTTCACCATCAGGCCCGTTTGCGCTGATGTCGGCAACACGTGCACTGGAACCTGAACATGTGGAGGAATGTTATGTTCAGCGATGAGTCCAGCATCTGCCTACGGCACTTGGATCGTACGGTCAAAGTGTGGAGAAGACATGGAGAATGCTTTGCTGATTGCTGCACCAATAGAGTAACATCTTTTGGTGGAGGCAGTGTGATGGTGTGGGGCGGCATCTCCCTCACTGGAAAAACGAGGCTTGTCATCATTGGAGGCAATCTCAATGCAGAGAGATATCGAGATGAAATTCTGCAACCAGTGGCAATCCCATCAGTGGAATTTGGGATGGGAGAGGATGGAACGGCCTGCCAGCAGTCTTGACCTCAACCCCATTGAACACTTGTGGGATCAGCTGGGCATGCTGTTCGTGTCAGAGTGACCAACACAACCACGTTGGCTGACTTGTGACAAATGCTGGTTGAAGAATGGGATGCCATCCTACAGCAGTGTGTGACCAGGCTGGTGACCAGCATGAGGAGGAGGTGCCAGGCTGTTGTGGCTGTGTATGGTTCTTCCATACTATTGAGGCTCCTGTTTGTTAAATTAATTAATTGTTAAATTGCCAATGTCTTGCTTCTTCAGACTTCAATCATCCACCACTTCAATCCACCAAACAACACCAAACAAGAGTCAACAGCAAAGAAAAGCTGTTTGGCATTGGCAGAGAAGATTTGGTAAATTTTTCATTTTTCACATACTCAGCTCTGCTGCTCATGCCACAAATGCATGTTATTTACAAATGTGGCACCATTTAAAAGGGAAATAATCAGGCTTTCCAATGGTATAAGATTTATTGCCAAGAAGCACTGTTACAACAAAGAAATAATCTACCAATCTACCAAACACAAATTTCCTTACTTTTTGTGTGTAGTGTGTGTGTATATATATATACATATATATATATATATACATATATATATTCCAGTGTTCCCACTCTGTGTCAAATTCCCTGACTTTGCCCTGACTTTCCATAACTAAAATTCAATTTAATTCAGAGATATAATAATATCTGCAGAGGGTATGAACTTAACATGAAAACAATGGGAAATAAATATTATGTTTGATGAATAACTAGATACAGATGTTTTTTTTTAGCTGAGGCAGACAAAATCCCATGATGTTCCATGACTTATCCCAAAAACTGATTAAATTCCCTAACTTTCCCTGTCTGGAAGAGACTTTTCATGATTACATGACTTTCAAGAAATTCCATGACCCGTGGGAACCCTGAAAATCACAGTCCTATTATATTCGAGCAAAGCTGTTTTAGACTGCATAGCAGCTAATGTCTGGTTAGATTTATCAATTTAGGCATTTATTTATCTAACTCATAACTGGAATAACATGATGATATACAGTCCAACCACAACCAGACTTTCTTATATGGTTACAGTTATGCTAACTGAGATGTTGGCAGAACTGGAGCTTTGCATGGAACTACACTTTTCACTGGTGCTGGTGAGTGGATGGATCAGGGTTTGAGCCAGAGGCCCTAGTGCCAGCCAGGGGAAAATTATTCATACATTTACACATCTGGGGGGATCACTATATTAGACACAGACTTTATGTGTATATGGCGGTGCCCTGACAGACAATTCATTCCCAGTGAACTGAGGCCGTTAGTCCACCACTTACCTCGCAGGATCTGATAGAGGAAGACCTTGATGTGGTCGGTAGTGAGAGGCTGAGGAGACACGATCACTTTGTGGAGGTCGCTCTGCATCAGTTCTGTTATCACATAGCTACGGCTGTCAAGGAAAAGCTCTGGGACAAATGTGCCGAGCTCCTGCCAACATCCACAGGCCTATCTCGGAACCTGGGTCTCATTCTTTAGTTGTCAAAAAAACACATGGCTGCGTAACATAAAGTCTGAACAAATCGTTATGTTTTTATGTGTTTACCATTGCAATAAAACAATAACTGTCATGACAACTACCCATATCCAAAATTCATCAGTGGCTAAATTCACATTTTCAGTGATGTGCTGGATTTAGACTAGAGAGAAGTTGCTATATTAAGTGAAAAAAGGAGGACATGACAGGGACAATTAATGAAAAGAAACTGGGACAGAAGGTGTGAGGAAGGAATGCATGTGTTAAAGTGTTGAACGGTGCTACAAATGTATAGTGAATGCACCACAGTACTACTTTGAATGTGAATGCCACATGGACTGTCTAATCAGAGTTTTACCAATGGTGTGTGTAAAGGATACATTTCCTCAAAGCAATCAATCTGTGGGGGCTGCAGAATATCCAGGGCTGACAACACCTGGGTGGACAGAAAAAAGGGAGACATCAACAACTGGACAGAAAAAACAATCACTTCTTTGTCCTTCCTTGCAAACAGGGAAAAATCATTAATCCTCTGTCCAATCTATCGAAACTACCCCATCCTGCCAAATCAAACCTCCCTTAACCACATTTCCCTCTGTCTAGTTCAGAATTACATTGTCATGCTTGAAGAAGCACAGCATCCTCAGCTCTCTGAAGACCCTCTTGCAGGAGACCAAGTTCTGGAAGACATTGGGCATCTTCTTCAACGCCACCTTTCGACCATCCCGAGGATCTGTAACTGACCTGAAGAAAAATTAGAAAAATCAGGTCTTTTCATTCCAAGTACCCTTGAGGAGAGCAATTTCTAAGATGCAAAGATTTGGACTGCTGTGCAAATAAGCTAGCTTGGCCACAAAGTTTGGCAAACTGGGTTATTCCATTTTGAGCGTATCCTAAATGCCTTCCCGCAATGCCTGAGTAATTGTCAGGCAAAATTTAAGTGTGAAGCAGTTTTAGGGAAGTTAACTTACCAGACAACACCAAATGCGCCATAGCCGATGGGGCGGTCCGGCTCCATCTCCGCTGGGCTTGGGACCTCGCTAGCTGGGTTGCTGTAAGGCTGAGGTACAGCAGCCCCGCCGCCGGTGCTTCCCCCAAGAGATGTGGGGTGGCGAGGCGTCCCCGCCGGGGCAGTGGGTCCGGTCAGACAGGGTGTAGCGCTAAGGCCCGTGGAGGGAGCTCCAGAGGAAGAGTTGACGCAGAAATACTTGTGGCCCAACTCTGAGCCCGGAAACAAGTTGCCACACACTGTCTGTCGGCCTGCACCATGGAATGCCATCCTATCTCCAAACCCTGACAGTCCACTCTGACTTTGTCTGAGAGCTTCACCAAGCTAAGTTACTGCAACACAGCTAAGTCGCGAGGGGAATACATTTCTTCAATGAGCATGACACATTAGTTCCCCATGCATGCATACAAGGCAGACTTTGCCGAAAATGACATGTATCACTGCAAACAACCGAGCTCGACGACAAGATGAAAAAAACGACTCAAACACTAGACAGACCGAAGCTAAGCGAAGTTAACGTTAGTCAGCTACAATGGATATACACATACATTAAAACTCCGAAGTGTGCTCGCAAAACACCACTAAATTCACGAAGCTGAGTCCTGCTTGTGCCGCACAGCTACACATACCATCGACTAACTTGAGCTGAGTTACCTTTGTTTATTGCGAGCTTTTAAGTTAGCTGGTTAGTTGAGTTGCCCGATTAAGTGAGCTAACAGAAGTGGCTAGTCAGCGACGACTTCAAATTATAAAAGGATGTAACTGTTACAACCAAATGCTAACCCCTAGACAGTCCAGGTGCAGTGTGTACTTCACAACCGCGCGTGAATCAACGTATTCAAGTTCTTCAAGTGTGAAATACCTTATAATACATTTTCTATTGCCTAGCTAGCTGCTTTTCTGCTAACCAGCTGTTCCAGCCAGCTAATAACCTATGTGTATGACCCATATATTTATCGTTAGCCGGGTACTGTGACCTATATATATTCCACGAAGAAACCTTTCCACGGGTAGCAAAGTAAAATCAAAGCACAAACCAAGGTCAATCAACTCAATGGTAGCACGGCGAGAAAACAAACCTGGGATAAGTAAAATTACGAAGTTAGCAGCCCATCGCTGGATAGGAAGCTCCCACAGCTAGCTGGGTTGTTAGCTAGCTTTGTAGCGTAGCGAACCAGCTAGCGCCAGCTAGCTTTTGGTTGCTCGCTAGCTGGCCATCGCGTCTTAATATCCAGTGAAAAAATGTCCTATAAAAGCAGGTTCTTCTGTCTTTTGGGTGAAGTATCATCAAGTAGGTGCTTTACGCTCAGCGTTAGTTTATGCCAGTTGGGCTTCTAGTCACCTTTACAGCGACAGTTACAGTGAGCTAGCTTAGTAGCTTGCAATGATCGGTAGGAGGAGTTGGTAAAGCCGGGTGGGGGAGGGTTGGTGTTTCTCAATCAGCGGTGTAAACAATGCTATGGTGCTAGAGACCACACGACGACAATTGAGAGAAAATGCTATTGCAGAACGCAATCAGCAGTGATTCAGAGACTCATGAAGATCACTCCAACTTGAATCCAGACATGCATTTTACTGCCTTTTAATACAGTAGTAACGAGGCGCTATGCACTATGCATCAAATACAGTCAATATGCACAGCCACAGAAAATGTGTCACCAAGGTAGCTACAAATTACATGGCAATTTTAACTTTTAAAGAATTACAAATCAGCATCCAGAGTAAGAACAAAGATCATATGAGGCAAAGAAGTTATGCACATTCAATGTCCATGGGGAGTATACACAAACATCTGTTTACCTTTATCAGTTATAAAAGTGTATTTACATGATGGCCCTTCTAAACAGTTAATATTTCCAGGTCATAGTGGGATGGTTCCCTGCGGTTAACAAAGTCAAATCTGACAAAGGCAAACTAGGAAACTGTTAAATATAAGTTGGAAGAGAAATTGAGATAACCAAGTTACTGCATGTCATAGTATACTGGACGTTTTTTGATCAATGTCCCATTAGAAACAAACACTGGTATAACATGGAATAAAAAATATCTTAAAACAGCAACTGTTTTACAAAACCATGATAGGCTGTCAAAGTCAGTTGAAAACTAAAACAATGATATAATGGCAAATGAAAATAACAAAGCCATAAGAATAAAAATCCACAATAATTCATGAAAAGATTCCCTTATAGTCTTATCCATCGTCTCCCTTGGCTTTGACCCCTCTAGTGTGGATCACAATATCAATTTACTCTGTAGGAAAGATTCTGCATGTATGTAATTAGTGTATCACATGTGTGTGCTCCCCAATGTGCACCGCAGGTTTGCTCCGAACACTGCCAACTGAGCTGGGGCTCAGTGATAAAACAAAAGTTCAAAAGGGACACTGTCCTTGTAAGACCACAAGCGACGCTGAAGGAAACAAGCATTTCCGTGGCAAATTCTCTGTTGGTCTGTGTCCGCTTTTGGCAGTTGGTGAAGAAATCTTCTGGGGAAAATGAAAATAAAGCAGATATTGAACTAAAGCATCACATAAATAGGAAAACCAGGGTTGAGCCAGTGTATCAGGCCGATACTGGCCTTTAGATATCATCATGTCAGTGTCATCCTTTTCCAACATGAAGGATTATGTTGCAGTTTATTTGTGTGACTGAATGTCCATGAATATGCCATCACTGTTATTATAATAATAGTAATTATGACTATTATTAGTTTTATTGCTGAGTTTTTGCCATGATACCATGGTGCATGGTGATTTCCTTCTAAGACAAGAATAAAATGCTCGAGAAGCACTGTATTCTTTTGCATTTACTGGCGCAAAACATGGGCCACTGGCAGTTTCAATCCAAACAGTCTCTCAAGCCAGACTATCTCTTCCACGATCTTCAAATGCTCCATAGTTAAGTCTGTGATTCAGCCATTAAAATTTGAGGAGAGGAGGCTGTCATCTTCCACCGGAAAAACTCTTTGTACCGGAAGAGTATTAGACCAATACACAGTGTTCACGAAAATGAAACAACCAACACAGCTAGCTAGCATGGATGATAGGCTGACAAAACCAGTGACACCGAAAGAAGTAAAAGATGTCTCCATGACAAGGAGGAACTTCCAAAAGCTAGCTAGCTAGGCTTCAACTAATTTGGTTTCCAGTAGTTGTTGTTTACGTGTCTGCACAGGGGATACAGAAGTGAGGAAATGACTGGATATCCACCTTATTTTGCTACTCATTTTCAGCACTTCCAAAGTAGAGACTTTCACATGGAAGCATTTGGAAATTGCGTGAGCCAACACATCTGGCTTGAGAGACTAATCAAAACCCATATCATGTTAAACCTGAATTAATACCCATACACAGACATATAGTTCACACGCACCTGGTTTGGCTGCTGTCTTGCTGGCCCTGTCCTTTCTGCATCCTCTGTCTTCGGTGCCGTGATGCCCCAA
>OMKZ01046641.1:0-10639 GCA_900302535.1 Neoniphon sammara | reverse complement strand
ACCTCTCTCTCTCTCTCTCTCTCTCTCTCTCTCTCCCCCTCTCTCTCTCTCATGCATGCACACACACACACACACACACACACACACACACACACACACACACACACACACACATCCACACACACACACACCTCCACATACACGCACACGCACACACACACACACAGGCCTCTATGGGAACCGCTATATGTGCACACTCATCACCACGGTAACTGCTATGCACAAAGGTTGGTCACCATGGCAACATCAGACTGTACATGCCCATGACCTTTAATTAAAAACAGTTTCTTGCTTCCTCAATCATTGTGCTGAGCAAAGCATTTACCGCTGCCAAGGTTTGAGGTTCAATTCCCTATGTGGCTCAATGTGTAGAGCAAGGCACTAGCACTGCCAGGTTTAGGGGAATCCATTCCCACTAGGTCCACCCGTGCAAAAAACATGTTATCATGGCACTGTAAAGTGCTTTGGATAAAAGCCTGCGACAAATGGCCATTTCTGCATGCTCTGATAGCTTCCCCTTAAAGATGGCTGGCTCAAAGTTTTAAAAAATGCCTCATGTTTAAGAGGTGGTCAAGTGTTCCCCTAAGGGAGGTTCTGTTGTTGCAGCAGCAATTCACATACATGACAAAAAACATACAAAAAACACACAGTGATATGTGCATGATTACAAAATCTCTCTATATAAAAACTCATATAAAATAAGAATGAGTAGAATAAAAATAGTATAAAAAATTGTGTGTATGAATTACAAGTATTAAAAAGTAAATGTACACAAACTGCTTTACTAAAAGATAAGTAGAATATAAAGTAGAGTAAAAATAGAAAGGAATAAAAATGGAATCTTTGGCCTTCTACTACTACTACTACTACTACTACTACTACTAATAATAATAATAATAATAATAATAACAATAATAATAATAATGATAAAACATTCCTAAATTAGAATGTGTGACCCCATAATTTTAGTAAATGTACAGTAGAAGAGACATACTTTGGTGTAGAGCCCTAAATTTTTACACTTTATGCTGACTGAATCTATGTGGAGTTTAAACACCTTGAGGCATGTCTGTAACCTTTAGCACCACCTATAGACACATGACAGTATTTCCATGTACAGTACAGTGGATATGAATGGTGACCTGAAAATTGGCTCAACTACATACTTTCAAAAGCTGAGTCCAGTCATTGCTGTCAGGCATGTGAAGTGCCTGTAGCGCCACTTATAGGTTATATGCAGAAATATTTTTCAACAGACGTGAGACTGATGATTGGAACCCAGATAATTTGCATATATTTACATAATGAAAAAATGGTGGTATGTATGAGTGCAGCCACACATGTTAGGAGTCTGCAGCGCCAGCTATGGGTCATATATGTGTGAGCCAAGACTGGATTCAAGCCTTTATAAGCTCCTTGAGAAACAATATCTGTGCAGTAATATATATTTTACATAACAGTGTGATAGCCAATGTATTTATTGAGGTAAGCATATTTGTAGATAAAAAATGCATAGATGGTATCAACCAAAAGAGTCTTGCAGAGTCCTGATGAGCAGACAGTAGAGGGTCATTTAGTAATGAGGTGATGACTGCTGTGGGCAACCTTGATAATGGTCAAAGGTTCCACTTACACTTATTCTTATATTTGTCCTGATATATAGGGGTACTTTCAATATTGCACGCTCGCATGCACAAGTGCGTATACACTCATTCATTACCACGTGCAAACACAAAAACAATATTAACACTGCACATAGGGGTCATTTCAGCTAGCAGCGCACACGCACACACACACACACACACTGTAGCACTGCACACTGGGTGCTACTTCAAAAGTACTTTAAGATAATAATGAAATGCAAACATTTATTCAATGAACAATGAATATATGCAGGTAT
This sequence comes from Neoniphon sammara, assembly GCA_900302535.1. Taxonomy (NCBI): domain Eukaryota; kingdom Metazoa; phylum Chordata; class Actinopteri; order Holocentriformes; family Holocentridae; genus Neoniphon; species Neoniphon sammara. The sequence goes on along the minus strand of OMKZ01046641.1, from coordinate 8,739 downwards.
GCATATGTATACTCTAAAGTATAGAGTTCTATAGTATACTCTAAGTAAGGGATAATCCACCATGAGGTGTGCATTCACACCTCACAGTTAAAAACCTTTAACACAAACTTTGGAGTGGATTATTCCGCTTACTCCATAGCAACTTGCTAACAATAAAAAAATAGGGAGAGATACTTAATTTTGGGAGTGATATACTCTGAAAATATATATTTTTTTTATCTATAGGGAAAATAAATATAGGGACAAATTAGGTGGAGGAGGCGGTGGTGGACGGATAGGTTGACAAAACACAGGAATTTCATGTAGCAGACCTGTGTTCGAGCCCTGAGTGAAGCAAGACCGGTGTTTCGGTTTTGCTTTATTCATTTCTGCGTGTTTATTATTGTGACCATGACGACATGCAGGGAGTGGTGGCGGCTAATGTAGTTAACTTTACCTTTAAGTTTCAGTCTGTTGCTATAGCTAGGGCTACTGGTTAGTGCTCTATGACTAGAGTGTAAAATTAGAACAATGATTAAACTCGAGCCAGACTACATGTGCATTACACACACCCTCCACTGTTGGTGCCAGTGTTCTCCAAAATTAAGATCACATTTTCCATAAACCTTCCTGTCTGCTCCCTCATGTCTTTGGCTTTACTGATGAGGATGAACATGTTGGAAGTGATTTTTCCATCGGTCCTCCACCATCTGCTGCTACCAGAAACTCTGAAAGCTTTAGCTCCATTTGAACACACTCCCTGCTTGGCAGATCTCCCACCAAATCCGACCCGGTATGACACAGTGTAAAAAGCAGTGTTGGGGCTGGTAGGCGGGGATGATAATCTTCTCAGTCTTGGTCTTGCTCGTTTATAAGATCTATTCATTATGATCAGTCCATGTTCATTCATTCATTTTCCTTACCTCCTTGTTCCTTTAAGGGTCAAAATTGAACCTGTGACCTGAAAGCCACAGTATGCCGAGCATCTGTTCTTTACTTCATGTTCTGTAGTTGAGTAGAAGAATGATTGTATTTACTTTCCTGCCTTTCAGTTGGGAAAACAAAATGCAATAGAGTAATATGTGGATGTGTTATCTGAGTTGAGAATGTTACTTTGCCTTGCATATCATAATCTGCAATGTAGAATCCGTACAATATAATCCTTCCAGGTTCGAAATAGATATTTTAAACTAAAATGTCATGTTTGCCACTGGTAGTTCTTGTATCAAGGGCTCTGTCAATCAACGCAGGGGTGAAGAACTGCTTTTTTAACGGACTCCCGGGGATGCTGAGGGATCAGATTAAATATAGTCTATAAACACTGTCTTTTATCTGATGTTTTTGTTTTCCTTGCATGGCGGGGATACCCTTTTTGTGTAGACTTGATTGACAGTTTGGGCTGTTAAAGTTTCAAGTCAGTGTTTCACCACCCAAAACGATCTATTAATAATTGATGAGGAAAGAAAAGAGCCTGGCTTCTTTTTCATAGTGAGTGTGAAGAGCGAGTTCAACTTTGAACAGAATTGGAACAGTCACATGAAAGCATATGGATTACTGCAAGCATTAATGGTGGGACAGAAAATAAAAGATTGACTTTTGATTTTTCAAGGATTTTGATTTTGACAGATCTGATTGAAGAGCACTCTCATTCAAAATTGTACTTCCATTTCAAAAACAACTGTAGAACTGTAGTTCTGCAAGTGTAACTATTAAATTATGCTATACAATGAAATAATTACATACATATAAGTAGAACTGAAATTTAGGAGATATTACAAAAAAGCAGTTACCTGAAAATATAAAAGGAATCAGAATAGACGGCCAGTGCTTTTTTATCCAAAGAATGGTGGCGCCATCTAATGTCTAATATCTGAAACAGCAGCTAAACTCTTGATAAATGACTGTAACAATGCACAAGTACACAGGTAATAATTATAGATACACTTTTATCTATAACACTATATTGCAGCAGTCCATGTATGCAAACTATTCATTGAAGAACCCATAAATATGTTCTAACATCATCAAAACTCATTTGCATATGACGATTATGGCAAATTAAAATTACAGCTAAGGTGTGAAGATGTTATTGTCATTTTTAATTTACTTTTACCACACCATGATAGTTTCATACCATCAAATGAATCAAGTGTCTGAATTCTTGTGGCCCTGAAAAAATATGGCCCTTGAAGGTTAAAATGCTGTAGAACCCTTTGAGTACGCTGCTAGGGTCTTTTACAACACCAGAAAGCTTCTATGTACAACTAATAGTACATGGTTCCTTTTCCTATTAGAACACCAAAAAAATGGCATATACCAATTTCTAGCACCATATTGCAATCTTGGCACACTGGCAAGCAGAAGTCTTGCACTTCACCTTCACACCTACTTCTCAGTACCTTCCACGTTTGAGTCCTCTGTCATTTAGCTGGACCTATCTCACATTCTCTCACTTGGTCCAATCATCTTCTTCAGTTTTCCTGGCTTATACCCACTATTTCCCCTTTTCCGAATCTTATCTCAGTTGTTAACTCCATTTGCACCTTGCTGCTTGTAGCTAGATCCTTTACCTTCTCTTAATCATAGTTTATAGCCATTACCCTGGTTTCTCTGTCCTAATTTGCAGCTGTTCCTCAAATCTCTTCCTCTCTTACCATGGTATAGTCATCTTCTTCTTTGGACGGTGGTTATTTAAAGATAGTCAAAATGATGGTTTTAGAAATGAGGGTCACAGCAATGACGGATTTAGGGGAAGCGGTTGCAGCCGAGGATTTCGAAACAGGATCACAGGAATGAAATATTTAGAGTCACAGCAATAAAAGATTTTGAGAATGTCCATCAGTGATGGAAGGACATTGGGATGTCACAGCAATGACTGATTTAGAGATGGTGGTCACAGCGATGAAGGACTGAGACATTAGAGGAGGAAACAGTGATCACGGCTATGAAGGATGGAGAAGAGATTTGGGGCATAGCTATAGAGAACAACAGTATTCATGAACTCAAACAGTGAACACAGTGAAGAAAGTGAACACTACTTCAACAAAAGATGGGAATGAGAGATGTGGTGCATAGAAAAGATTAAGTCCTTCATCAATACGACACCCATTTTTAAACTCTCCAAATCCTTCATCGCTGTGATCATAATCTCTGAATCTTTTAAAGCTATGTCTCTCTAAATTCTTACTCTCTGTGACAGCCATCTTTCGTCTTATTTACATAAGTTTCACCCTTGCACTTGCCAAAAATCAGACAGCTTCCAACTGTGATCACAGGATTAAGAAATCAGATAAGAACATCAATGCCATGTGCTGTGTTGATAAAGCCAGGAATGGAAATTTTACATGGTTGCAGAACCACATTTGCATTTTTAAGACTAAATTAGAGCAACATTTAAGTTATAAGCCAAAATTTGAATTGCTGATGACAGAAACGGCTTGGAATAAGACAATTAGATGTAGTCTTAGGTTCCATACGTACACTATAACAAACTTTCATAGACGTTGAATTTCTGTAGAAACTGAGCTAGAGCAAGATGGAATTACCAATGCATAGCAACTTTTAAGTTTTATGGAGCAGTTTTTCACATTTCTTGAACATAAATGGGAGTAAACTGGAGTAAGTTAGCCTTGAGCTCTAGACTACCAAAATATATTCAGTACACACTTACGCAACCAATATTTATGACAGACAGATATAATTACAACTGTTGATGGGAAGTCAAAATAGAACCAGTGTGGTCCATTTTTCCCACATCCCACGTTTAGGTGTATAGCCCAGTTTCCAATTCCTCTTTATCTTTGTTATGTTAATATCTGTCTCTGTGAAAGGTTCGGGAGCAGAACAAAAATTGTGGAGGCAGGTTTGATCTTAATGATTTCATCTAGTGTAATGTGTAGTTTGCAAATTAGAGACGTGGGTACAAACAGTTCTAAATCTGCAGGTACATAAAAAGAGTGGAGATTGGACCTTGTATTTTAACTTGAGCTCAGATATTCCTTTAAACTTAAAATATACAGTTCTCTCCACTGCTGCAGAATCCTGTCTTGTCGGTATAAAAGTATGACTGTCACATTAAGGCAATCAAGGTACAGATCCTACGGCTTTGATGTGACTCCTAATTAATTTCAACACTCGAGGACCCAAATTTTCGAGACAAAAACCAAAAACAAACAGTGACTCATACTTATGCACCAGACTATTGAGCACATTTATTAACCAGTTACCTCTTGTCCCAATGTTCAAACCTAGTTTTTTGTTAAGCCTGCCAAACACTAGGCACTTTGAATTAAATTATCTTTAAATTATCACATTTAAAAGACATCAGTCTGTGAAATGGTACAAAATAAATTTATGACAAGCAAATCATGGAATAGATTTTGCAGATATTGATTCTTCTTTTATCTATGAGTTTTGAAATCACTGTTACTCTCATCTTATCATCTTTTCAGCAATTTGGTGGCCAGTTTCCTAATTTTTCAAAGATATGAATATACATTAAACATCTCCACAATAAAGAAATCAATTACTTTTTAGAGCTTTTACAACTTTGTGATTGTTCTGTTTCAAATGGAATTTTAAAAAGCATGTCCATGAACTTTAAAGATGAAGGTAAAACTAGGATGTCTGCGCATAGCCATGTATCATGATTGACGTTAAATACTAGATTAGACCAAACTCCCCTATGGGAAATTGGGCTACCGCAGCAGCAATTTAGCAATAAGACACAGCACAAAAAAGAATATATCAAAAGTTGGGTATTAAACATAAAGCTACCAACAATCCCAATATTTTGTGACAAAATTTTGGTGAATTGAATGAATAAAAGTATGAAAAAAATATGAATTACACCAGCAGACCCTTTCTACCTCAAAGTTGGAACATTTCCTTATCTCCTGTATTTCCTAAAGCATCAAATGATTTCATAGTATAGGCCTAGCTAAAAAAAAAAAAAAAAATAGAAATAAAAAAAGGGGGTGCGGGGGGACTCATCTGAATTTGTACCTCAGAGACATGTTTTCAGAAATAAATGCCAGGGTGTTTGAGGGGAACATTTGCGCATTCTTCCAACTAGAAGTCCATATTGGTTTTTGAAGTTTCTCAAAACACATCCAAGCAAATTCAGAACAAAAGTGAGGATCTGGGTGCTTTAAGGGTTCCTAAAATGATTTATTCAGTTCGAAAATAATTTAGCCTTTTTTCTCCCTCTCCCTCTCTCTCTCTCTCACACACACACACACACACACATTAACATTTACAAGTTATCTTGTAATTCTTTTGAGGACTTAGACAGTGAATCAGAGGGCACACAGGGCATCAGCCCGTAGCAGTTTGAGCCTTATTTGTCCAATGCAAGAAATGTTCAACACATTATTTGGGTAGCTTTAGAAGTTTTATTGCCGTCTTCGTGTATTTAGGTGTCAGTGAACAGGGGCTGCTGTACAAAGAGGCACCGGGCTGCCTTATGCATGGAGGCCTTGCCTGACCTCCAGTGCACCCATCCTGGATTTGAGCCAGTATGCTTGAATCTATGGCTTGAACGTATATGTTCTTACAAAGATATACTACTCTTATAGGAAGCAAAATGGTGAGAGCATGGAGGAGACACCCGAGTAAGTGACAACTTGGTATTTGCGGAGCTGTAAACATGAGATTTGGACTGGACAAAAATCAGAACTTGTGACACAGTTTCACTCCTCAGCAATCTTGTCTTTATGCAGTCCTCTGTTTCAACCACATATTAAAAAATCACTTGTCGTTGATAGTGTTTTTGGTCCAGCAGCAAAGAGTCATTTGATACAGTTGCCATTTTACAGAGTTGCAAGATGTACAGTTGCATAGAGTTGCATAGAGCCTTAGCCTTAGAGATCAGGTGTTTCCAGCTGCAATGTTTTTCAGCATTGGTTGAGACTGAGAGGCCCATGTCCGACTGAAAGAACAGGCACTGCAGTCTTGTGAAATCCTCACCGTAGACCCATAAACTTGTGTCACTTGCCCCAAGCAGGGTCCTGTGCAGGATGGACACTGAGAGAAAAGTTCCAGCAGCTTTGACTCAAAGACCACGTATGTCTTCTCCTTATGTGGAGATCTGTAATATGAAAGTAAAGATTTGCACTTGAGAGTCTGCGGTTGGTTTCACTTGCATTCGTTCATGCATACATTCTCTAGTCATTTAGGACAATACCTGTTGGTAACATGAGTATTCACACTGATGGAAATTCATCCATAGCAATGCATGCTATTTTTAAATGACATTCATATCACACACCTTTTTTCTACATCCAACATGGTGCTGTCTGAGTCATCACATTTCTGGTTAGCATTCAAAGATGAATCCAGATCCTGTTGTAGGTTATACACATTGCTGTCCTCATCCAGGGCTATAGGGGGCAGTGTAAGAGAATGTCACACTGAATGGCTGACTGAATTCTTGTCATAAAAAAAATGATTTACATTACTATATCACTGCAATATTTGACTATGTCATGATTGTGTATACCTTATGCATTTACAGTCTTCAAATTTGGAGTAGATTAGTTAATAGTGAATTACAGAATCCTTAAGGGTCATATTATACCACAGTTAATTCCAATCTCACATTTTGATTGGCTCAGAGGCAGTCTGGTATCTTGTTTAGCTTCAGTTGTCTAAAATGGATACAGTCCCCACATGAGGGCATTCAGATATTAACCCTATCCATTACCTGCCTAGAATGGTTAATGCGAAGTCCATATTGCTACCACACACACACACATTATAATTCCAATTAAAGATTTCAGTATTCGTTCATGTATTGATATTGCATCGTGAACATGTCTGAACATTCATGTTTAATTACAGGAATTTGAAAATGTGCCTCTAAAGTAGATATTAACAGCAAAATACAATGTAGACTTTATCTCATACTTCTGTGGTTTATGTTTGGTTTGGTTTCATCTTTTGCTTCCAAGACGGTGTAAGTGCCAACTTCCTAATAAACATAGAAAAACTTGAATGAGACAAAACATTATTCAGTTCTGAAATCAAAACACCAGCATTTATCCTTATAAATTAAGTATACACATGAAAACAGGAGTGTATTGATTATATATACACACACTGATACTGTTTGGAGCACTTTTGCCTCTTACCGTCTTTATGGACAAATTCTGAATCAGCACCATGGAGCTGTCCAGTCCGTGTAACGTGGGTATGGAGCTTTTTCTATAGCAGAGTAACCAGTGTGCCATTTTAACTGGTTTCAAGTTAACTGGTGACCGACCGCTGGACGAAGACAAGGAAGACCAACATTTTGCTGTCCTTGTGAATGCCTCTTCAAATAAATAAACTGTCATCAGCAAATGTTAAACGTTTTGGTGTGTTCTTGTCCTTTGCCATTAATTTTTTTAAGCACGAAAGACACCAACAACTGTCTACCAAGATATTTCAGGCCATACATCCAAAACAGAACCACGGTCACATCATCATCCCACAGCAGGTGTCATGTTAACTTGCAGCGGCTCATCCAGCGGTCGGTTACCAGTTAACTTGAAACCAGTTAAAATGACACACCGGTGATGTTAGCTTAGCTTCTCCGACATTGTATTGGCGTTCAGATAAATCCATTTGATATTTACTTACATTGAACATAGTCCTGAGGTTAATTCTGTCAAGGTCTGAGTCCATTGGCTCTTCCAGTACAATGTTCTCTACTGATGATGCAGCTTCGATTATCTAAAATGTGAATTCAGAGTGACCATCACTAGCTAGAGTCATCAGGAATACCATCAATGTATAAAATTAAAACTACTGCTCACCCGTCTATTTTCTCTTTTTATGTAAGCCATCCTCGGCCGCTTTTGGCTAACTTGTGGAGGAGCCTCAGTCTCACTTGTTTGCGTCGCGTCAGCCCTGGTGTGCGGCTGAATTGTTGGAACAGCATGGGGAAGAAGATTTTTCCTGGTTATTTTCATTCCAGAAACTTCCATCACTCTATACTTCATGGGGAAGCAGTCCTCCGCAAAGTGAGCCGAGCACAACGCAGAATCGTCTGAGGGGCCGACCCAGTCCCTCCGTGTTCGCTTAACAAAAGATAACCATACACGTCTCAGCTTCGGGCACTTCGGAAAACGGTGCATTGAGAATCCGTGTTTACTGGTGTTACCGCACGGGAAAGCTACACACTTTCTGTATTTCCGTGACGCTCCTCTGGTACCAAAATCCGCCATGCTTCCCGAAGAAAACGACATGCTCAATAAAGGAAAGACCGATGTTGTCCGGCTAAAATGGAACAGACTCTTAAAGCAGTATTTTTACAGCGAAGTTTTAACATTGCAATCTATGGCACTTCAGCGTCAAGACCCCCTCGTGACGTCGGTTAACGTCTTCTTCCTCCGCCTCTTCGTCATTCTGATTGTAGGCGGTTGGCAAACAAGCTCATTGGCGCATTACCGCCACCAACTGGACTGGAGCGTGGACTAAGAAAAAAGGTAAAAAGAAAATAAAACTAAATTCTCTCAAGCAGATCTCTTTCTCTCAGAAAATGTATTATATGTTGTTATATTTTGCTGACTGACTTTCCAAGAAGACCCTCCAGTGAAAAGTTATGTTGTGTATCCTTCGGTGCTGTGAACAGCTACTAACCATTGCTTTCCATTTGCACGTTTTACTGTCTCTAATTCATAACAATATGTGCATTGATTGTTGTCCAGTTTTATGGAGTGAGTATTTGAGGATTTGTGTGTCCCATTTTTAAACAGGTAGCCTAATGTTTTCTGCCTC
>OMKZ01046640.1:26710-37602 GCA_900302535.1 Neoniphon sammara | reverse complement strand
TGTGGGGGGTTCCCCAGCATCACTAAATAATACATATTTCTCCATGAAATTTTCTCTCTGGGAGAACAAGATACAGACCATCCACATAGGTGTGCGGATGACACAACTGACGCAAGCCGCTGCATTAACGATCTCCGTTCAATTACATGCATGATGACTGTCCAGATCTCAAAGTATGAATTATGTAATATAACAAATCTAAAGGCATGGTACATACTGTTCTGTCCCTTCATATTATCCCAGTGGGGGGATGTGGGGGAAGTATGTATTGTAGGTTACATCCCTGAAGAAGAATATCAACACATCCAACCCATGAGAATACTGTACAGTACAAGGAACATAAAGATAATTTTTTGTCTTAAATGGAAGCTTGCTGTCCACCCACCACTAAATTCTTCAAATTAAACTGTAAAAAATTAGTACTCCCTTGGTCAAGATGGAAATCAGATCATCAGTACAGTATTGTAGGACAGTGCATTGGTAGTCTTTGAAAATTGACCACCTAACTGGCATGGCTAATTACAAAATTTGATTTGCATAGTGCTGCTATGCTACACCATATTACTTAGTGCTTCTCAGAACATTGAGTAATAACCTTTTTATACTGTAGTTACAGTACATGTATTTCCCATTAAAAACAAACATAAGAAAGAAAGTAACTCAAACTGGATGTTCAACACATCCTCTAAGTCATACGACCACATAGGTTGATTGTTGCTCCCCTCTAATATGACTCACAGAATGCTGATCGCAGTTTAGGGCATTAAGTTTAGGAAAAGGTTAGGGTTAAGGTTAGAGTAACGACCTTTGTTGTCGTGGTCACAATAATAAACACGCAAAAATGAACACAAAAACAAAACCTAAACACCCGGAATCAAACACTGGTCTTGCTTCACTCAGGACTTGGGCACTGGTTTCCAACTTGAAAGTCCTGTGTTTTGTGGACCCATCCAACACCCTGACCTGCTGCCTACTCAGACCGTCCTGCTCTTTCTATTATGTCGCTCACCACTGGTAGGGGCACTAATTTAGGAAACGCTCCTGTGGGTCGTATTACAGCGTAGGAACTAACAACGCATGGGGTTTTTTGTGGGATGACGCTCTGGATGAGTATAGAAATTTTATGATCCATTAGTAGATCAGTAGATAAACTTAAATATGCACAACTGTCAAGATCAAGGTCCAGCTGCCCACCATCAGCCTCTACAAAATGTGCAGTCATTGTGATGACACATAATAAAGAAAGTCCGCTAGGGTGTGGGATGTGACTTCCATTGTTGCTAACGCATGTACTGTCTACTGTCTTTTTTTTTTCCAAGCATTGTACATTCTTACCTACATTTTATTAATACAAGGCCAAAAATGGACAACATGACCGCTACATTGTTCTGGTTTGCCATTAATAGTTCCTATCTTTAGACAACATTACAGCAACAATTTCATGTGTTTCTCAGTTAGTCTTAGGTTCCTTGTAACTGGCATAAAAAGGTCTACCAATACCTTGGCAGACACATTTAAACTTTGGGGGGAGTTCACATGAAGGGGCATATTATGCACTATCAGTCCACATTTTCAGAGATGAAATATTAGATAATGGGTTATGAGCCAAATTCAGAGCCATGCTGTCAATTTGATTCTGCATCTCATATCGCATATTGCACTTTCTCATCAGAAAACCTCTTAATCTAAAATTGCTCCACATGAATGTGTACTTTCCCAGAGGCCTTTTATGTATCATGGCTGATTAAGAAAAAAATTACACTAAGTCTTCCAAGACATATGAAACATTATGAAATCATTTTTACAGATCATCTCTTACGATTTTGAAGAGATTGGGGAACCGACTTTGTGAGCAATTTTAAGGCTAGACTTACTGTATGGTTTTCCTGTATTTCTGTGTTTTGACAGTGTGTGATGTAATGGAGCATAGCCTGCGGAGATAGTTCAGGCAGAAAACTCGACACATGCCATTCTCATATACATTCACATATACTCTCCCATGCTCACGCGTTATCTGCTTGATACTATGCCCCTCTGCAATGAGGCGGTCTATTTAAGCTGCTCATACCTTGCCTCTATCCCTGGTCTGCTGCAAACACACTGCCATGCCTGCTGCTGCTGCACCACATGCTCATTGCCTGCTGCTTGCGGTAATCAAAATTAAATCTATGCTTCTTCCTTGCAGTACTTAGGGCCCGGACTGACACTTGGCATACGCCCCCATTGCTGTGCAAGGGAAAAAACTGCCCCCTTTTTACACAAAGTTGCAACCTTTACCATCTGAAAGGTGGCTTTCCACTCTATCGCAGATATGAATTTGGTGAGATTTGGTGCACATTAAGGCTCCGAAAAATGAGCTAGAAGCGGCCGGTTTCCCCAGCTCTAATGGTGGAGGCCTGAGGCCCAAGGTCAAACGACCCAATTAAGTGAATTTCGACCCTTAATATTTGAGTTGGGAGGGCACAGCCGTTTCCACATGAATACTGGTTTTGCAGTGACGAGCAGACGTGAATTTTGCGGTTCTATATGCAAGTTCAGGTGCATTAAAACCTAAAAAGACATCAACGATGTCTTTTTAGGCTTAAGGTGACCTTTGACACTTAGCCTACAATTGAATACAGTGTTAAGTTATTCCAAATGTTAGTAAGGAAAATGTCAATATTGTTACCATTTGACACCCACGCAAGGGAAAAACGGTTTTGTGACAATTGGCCTACAATTGAATGCAGTGTTAATGTATTCCAATTGTCAGTAAGGCAAATGTCGATAAAAATGCCATTTGTCGAGTACGGCAACAGCACCCCCAACGGTCAGAGGCCTGCGGCACACTTTTAGGGGCCCTGGGACCCCAACTGTCAAAATTGAGACCAATCGCAAGTAGTGAATGTAAGCCAATCGTCAGCCACAAAGACACTTTGTCCAAAATATGACAGACGATTTACACTTGCATCCAAATCGTCTGACAAAGGCCCGACATTCCCTTACTTGCCTTACCAGGTGCTGCTGTTTGCTTTGCCCTATCTCTTCTGATCTCCTGCTCAGATACACAGATTGCTTGGGTGCAAAACCAGACCAAGACTTCCTTGAGTCCCACGGTCAACTTGCCGGTGATGATGATTCATTACCGTTGAGGCCCTCACAAATCAGCTTTCCGGTTGACCGTAAGTGTTTATGATCACAATATCTCACTCCCAGCTGTGGTGAGTCACCAAGAACTTCAGTTTTCTTCTATCAGCAAGGTGCCTCCGCTGCAAAGCTGTTCTAATCCCAACGAGGGGAGGTCCAAAGGCAAAGCAGCGCCAGGGCAATCATCCAGCCGAGACAAAAGTACAAACATTTTCTGCCACTGACAAGTTAATCATGTCGTTCCTCCCTGGAATTCATCCGTTAGGGGACCGGATAATTATTAGCCCCAGTCTGCTAGTCTGCAGCTGGATTCTAACTCACTTCTAAAGTGCTTTTACACATGGGGTTACTTGCTCTGATACATATTCCAAGGGCGCCTTGCACGGCGTATAAACTATTAAAATACAATTTAAATCCAAGGTATGCAAGTTGAATCCATTGTTTTCAATGAAGGCAGGTAAAAATCTAAGATGGCGCACAGTCGCATCTAATGTTGCAGCAGAGGTCCAAGACTTTTACTCACTTTTCTGCTTGACCTAACACAGAGCATTCAGATCTTTTACAGAGCAGCTTAAGCATAGAGTGCATCTAAAGTTTCTTTGCATTAGCTGCAGCAGTATTATATATGCAAACATCTGCCATCACACTTTCCACTTCCGGATCTCCACTTTTGACCTCCTACGCCCACCCTGCAATGTCGTCACCCATCAGATCCCTGCAAACTGCCATACCAGCGCCTTCTGCTGGATTGAGATTCCTTTCTTGCTGCAGCTATTCCCGACAATGGAAAATCAAATTCTTCCAGACGCAGCACACTCATTGTTTTTGGGGGGAGTTAAAATAATGAGATCCTGGTTGTCTGCAGTTAAGCTAACATCCCTTAATATATTCCTAACTACTCCAAAGATGGGGCAGTGGTTGTCTACTGCGTATCTGCATTACATCACATTTCACAGCAGAAATCTTGTCTGCTCAGAAATTCCTGTGCTATGCAAAGCTGCATTATGGCTGTTAAATCATGCAGTGCTTTAAGTGTTTTCATGTTTGTTGCTGCACATCAAGTTGATTGCTGGGTTACATAGATACCCCTCAAGACTTGATCATTATATGCTTATGCTCCAAGAGGCTGGAGGTGCCTCTCTTGGAGTGGCTGGTGCCTTGCCTACATATTCAGCTACATTAGATAGTGTATTCCCACAGGAAAAGCCACACAATGGCTGGAGCCTGGCTTGACACATACAGCTACACTGGATAGTATAATCCTATGGGAATGGCCACACGGCAGCTGGTGCCTGGATTGACACATCTGCAGGTCATTTAAGCTTAGCTGTTTGAAATCTGGCTCTGTGTCAGTGCAGATTTGGGGGGAATATCCTATTACTCTCTGCTCTGTTCACATAAGCTCAGTAGGCCGCAGAGCATGAGAGGGTCAGAGCCTAGACGCCAAACATAATTATCTGTGCTATACATATATCTGTGCATGCTTTCCATAAATTTACTCGTGAGTTGGCTGACTGAACTGAAGATGGTGTCAAAATCTAGGGCAAACCACCTGCTTAGAAACCCGGCTTTTATATTGTAGGAAACTTGGGGATTAAGCAGGTCCGTCATTGCTGTTGTCAGGTTGGCACCTCCTATCACAGATGCTTCATGACTTTAGCCTACAACACCAACAGAAGACTGAGCAGATGAATCCAGCCTTTAAGAACCTCCACTAGCTATAGATACAGTGAACATAGGGTGGATTGCAGTTATACATTGGGCATTTTTTTTTTAGATTAACAAAAAATTTTGCTGTAGATGTGGCAGGGCCATTAAGGAAAAGGGGGAAACTACTGAGAAAAAAAGTGACCAACAATGCCCCCTGGGGAATTTCACCCCAGGAATTACTATACCAATAACTGGAATTGACTGGAATAACTGGAATTGCCGTGATGGGTCGAGGTGGAGCCGGGCAAACCATCTCTGCAAGTGTCTCATGTGAAGAGGCACGTTGTAGTGCCCAGAGGCACTACAACGTGGCTGGCTGCCATCATGCCCATCAGCTGCATGATCATTAGAGCTGTTACGACCCTGCGGGGGAGGACCTGGTCGAGGAGAGAGGAGAGAGATTCCCGTCTGGGCAGGGAGAGGGTAGCTCTCATGCTGGTGGCATCCAGACACACGCCCATGTAGATGACTGACTGAGAGGGGAACGGAGTGCTCTTCTTCCAGTTTATGGCAAAGCCCAGCCAGGACAGATGCTCCACGAGGCGTGCCACGAGGGGGGCCACTGACGAAAGGGCCGCCTCAGGGAGGTTGAGGATTGTGTGGCAGCATCCACTCGTTGGACTGTGCTGTGGTTGCATGGGCCCGAGAGGGGAGATGACAGTGGGGATAACCGTTCAAAGTCTGCACTCTCGGATGTGTCAGGAGGGGAGAGTAGGAGGGGAGGGAGGCCGGGGAAAGGCGACAGGTTGAACACTGCATGTTAACCCCCGCTTATAACCGTGCGTAATGATGTGCAAATGCATGGATTCGCACAGCAGCGGGTCCATAAGGCCAGCGGCTGTAGAGCGGATAGATTCACACACCAGAAAATTAGGAAAATTGGCGGCTGTGGATGTGTGAGAGGGGAGGGAAACGGGCCGGGCCCGATGACCGACAGTGGAGGATGCATGTGGGAGGTGAGATCTCATAGCCTTATTAGGAAGGAGGAAATGCTCTTTTTGTACAGTAAAGTGGCCCTGAAAAGGGCCGCTGTGTCTGTAATCGTCACATGCAACCTCCGCGTCCCATCATACTTTCCTCTGCTTCCTCGTAGGCTCCAGAGGATTCGACCAGGATTCGAGCAAGCCAGACGCTTCCTGGCCGAGGGGCACGCAGAGGAGGCTGCCGGTGGCCAGGACGAGGAAGCATGGCAGCGGTTGATTGGGACGTGAGGAGGAAGGAGCCGAGGCAGAAGGAGGGCGGCGATGGCGGGAACGGAAATCCTGGTGTCGCCAGTGGCCCAACCGTTGGGACGACGGTTGGGAGGAAACTGCGGCCACACCGTTGCCGGTTTGCTGGGATGAGCTGACTTGTAGTAGTGGCCCAGCTCGCCGACTGAAGGCTGGGGCAGTAGCGCCAGCGGAAAGGGGATATCCAGCCGCAACGCCGCTCTTGAGAGGATAGAAGGGAGATCGGCGAAGAGAGCAGAGCAGGGGGTGCCACTGGTGGGGCCTGTTGGCTTGACGGGGGTCTGGCTTGGTGCAGGCAGCTCAGGAGCTGCGGCAGTGTCCAGGTCCTCCAAGAATGGAGAAAGGGACAGAGGGGAGCCAGGGAAAGAGCCCCGCAGAGAGACAGAGAAGCCAAAGGGATCCTGGTCTCCTTCGTCCGTCTGGAAGTCCTGCTGTACTTCACCGGCGAGGCCTGAAGACCAGTGACCAGGCTCCGCATTGTCTTCCTCGCTGCTGGTGAAGAACTCTGCTCGCTTCTGCTTCTCCTCCACGGAGAGGCGGGCACAGAAGTTGCAGTTAGCTTGGGCCATGAGAGCATGGCCGGCGTGATTGGCGCCCCTGCAGCCCCGGCAGCGAGCATGGAGGTCATGAGCCATGATGTAGCCGGTCTTGCAGATCAGGCAGAGGTGAACGCTGGTTGAAGTCATCTTGGTCTTGTCTTGGTCTTGATTCTTCAATACTGCAAGCGCTAAAGAAAAAAGGGGAGCAGATTGTACGCTGCACACTGTTTATACACAGTCAGTGCGGACGTAGGTACTGTGAATGTGTGCTGGGGGATGAACCCAATAGCGATAGCCCTTGAGGGCGAAGCCCCACATGAAATAGAGCTACCTAACATAGCTCCTTCTCCCTAGCTAACTTTTAAGCATAGACTGGTTTCCTTTACTTCCTACTGGTGGTCATAAACAGCATAGTGCATATTCTTTGTCGAAAAAGCCATCATTTGATTAAACACACCTACTTTTTCCGAATATTCTTTTTTTAGTTGGTGCATACAACTACCTCTCTTTTTTTATATCTGTGCCTGTGCATGAAAATAGAGGACAAGGAAATTGGTAAACACAGTAAACACAAGGCTAGAATTTGGTCTTTCAAGTGACTATGATCTGGGGAGCATAGCCTATTTTCAGCAGCAACAACACTATTGAATGGCTGTTGAAATATTATAGGAACATTATAGAAATACCACAGGCGGCATGTGACTAGGACCAGCCATTGTGTGTTATGTGCCCTTGTTAAGTACTGTACTACCAAGAATCATATGCGTATGACACAAGCTTATGACGTCAGTTTTGAAGATGTCTGAATACAGAGTTGGTCAGTAAGCATTTCACTAGAACCTATTCCTAGTTGTGATTATTCCACTACAAGGAATGTAACATGGTGTCAGAAGTGGAGATACTGTGTGTGTGAATTAAGTCTGATGGACAAGAGAACAGTAGCATGGAGTGCCGAAAAAGAAAAAAGTTGCAGCTGTACGAGTTGGAAGGAGACATGGGTAGCAGCTTGCTAGCGGCAGCCCATAGCTAACTTTGGGCAAGACAGAACACAGCCGAATTCACTACAGCTTACCGTCATGGATAACTTACTGACCCCTCTGTCATTGATGCAGTTTGATGGAAATCTTGCTGAAAATTGGTAACGTTTCAAGCAGAGATTCAACATATACCCTGATGCAAGTGGAGCAGGGGGAGATGATGAAAAGAAAAAAAGTGTCCATTCTCCTGCATGTGATTGGAGAGGAGGCTTGCTGACCCTAAAGGTCCTAATGGAGAAATTTGAGGAGTACTTCATGCCAAGCACAAGGGTCACCTATGAGAAATACAAATTCTTTATGTGTGATCAGAAACAAGGAGTTTGTTTTGATCAATATTTGGTTTCTCACATTGGCAAAGTAATGTGAATTCAGAGATTTGAAAGACCAGATCATGTAGGACAAAATAGTCACAGGAATTCCAGATAATGAACTCAGAGAACGGCTACTGCGTGAGAAAAACTTAAACTTGGATAAGGCTGTGCAAATGTGTAAGGCAGCAGAGACCATGCAGGCACAAGCTAAGGAACTGCATAGGGAAGGCACAGCTGTCCACGCTATAAAAGCAGAGGGACAGCATACAAAATGTCTGCCAAAACAAAAACACATAGATAACAGGCAGTTATTGCAGAAAATGTGGAGGCGCACACATCCCAAATAAATGTCCAGCATATGGAAAGACTTGTAATAACTGTGGCAAAACGACTCCCTATGCAAAGTGCTGCAGAGCTGTTGTAGCCACAAGGAGAAAGGTGCACATGGTCAAGGAAGAGCCAGAAGAATTTTTTGTTGACTGTGTACATAAAGTTGAGGAAGAGCTGGAAGGATTTTCTGATGATGCTTAGGAAGACCAGTGGATAGTACCAGTGACTGTAGATAATACAATTATACCATCCAAGTTTGATACTGGAGCCCAGGCAAATCTGTTGTCTGAGGCTGGTTACAAGCCACTCACAGTAAAAGCAAACTATACCCTGCAAAAATCAAAATGAGTGGTTACACTGGAGACATGGGTCCAGTTAAAGAGAACTGTGTAGTGACTTTTGAACACAAGGGACAGCGCCTGAAATCTCAGTTGGTGATTGTGGCACAGGATGTGCAACCTTTACTAGGTCTCGCTCCATGTAAAAAGATGAGTCTTATGTGGTGACACAGACGCCCCAGAAGGATCAACATCCATTAATGGAGGAATATAAGAATGTCTTTGAGGGACTCGGATGTTTGCCAGGCGAGCATAAAATTCATGTTGATGAAACAGTGACAGTGTTGTTCATGCATGCAGGATGGTGCCATTAGCACTGAGAGAAAAACTGCAGGAGGAACTCAACACAGAGAAAAACTGAAGGAGGCTAAATGTCATACAAAAAGTGGATGAACCTACAGACTGGGTAAGCTCTCTGGTGGTCTTGCAAAAGAAAAATGGATAATAGAGAACATTCTTAGACTCAGACTTACTTAGACTTGAACAGGCAATTAAAAGGAAACATTTCAAGTTGCCCACCAGAGATGAGATCATGTCACACTTTGCAGGTGCCAAGTGGTTCAGCAAGCTTGATGCATTGTCGGGTTTTTGTGTCACGGGATAACAAGGCAGGAAGGTGGACCCGAACAGAAGAGGCACGAGGCACAGAAACTGAAGAAAAAATAACTATTTAATCCAAAAATAACATGCAGAAAACACAAGAAGCAAGGCACAAGGAACACTAGAAACACTGATGGCAACACAGGGAAGCTAGACAAACGAACTGACAGAGAACAAAGGAAACAGGCAGATATTTATACACACAGAGCTGATTACAGAACAAGACACACCTGGAGTGGGAAGGCACAAGAAAAAGGAGGCTAACACTGGGATTGGGTAACAAGGGAGACAACGAGCGTGTGACAGGCAACAAGACCAGGACAGGGCTGACGAGACTAACACAGGGCAGGTGTGCAGGGGAACACAGGCTGGGAAGGGCTACAGGAAACAGGAGGGCCACACATAGCAAGAACACAAGGAACACAAGAGTCCAGAAACAGAAACTAAACCCCCAAAACACAAGTCCATAATCTAAAGTCCACAAAGAAAGAAAACAAGAGTCCAAAGAACAGAACCATGACATTTTGGCAAATGAAGCTTGACGAGGCCAGCTCAAAACTATGTACGGTATCCTGTCTGCACCAGAGGTCTATCACAAAACAATCCACATGATCTTTGAACACATACCAGGAGTTGAAACCATGATGGATGACATCATTGTCTGGGTGTCTGCTAAAGAGGAACACGACACCCGGCTGAGACAAGCGGTGGACATGACAAGGAAGGCCAACCTTAAATTAAACAGGGACAAATGTGAACTTGAAGTGAACAGATTAACATTTGTTGGCGATGTCGTTTCTGCTGAAGGAGTGAAGCCAGACCCCAGAAAGATTTCAGCAATAGTGAACATGGAGCGGCCCAGGAACAAGAAGAGGTGAAGCGTTTTTAAGGCATGATAACATATCTGGCTAAGTCTGTCCCAGTGTTGTCCACCCAGTCAGCACCACTCAGATGGCTTCTGGAGCAGAAAAATTAGTGGATGTGGTCACATGAGCAGGAAGAAAGTTTCCTTGGCCTGATAAAACTCATAACAGATGTTGCATGAGAGCAAGAAAGTTGTATTTGAGTTTTGTACTTGTTGAAATTTGTGTCATCTCCTTCAATTGAAGGAAAACAGACAAAATTGATCAGTCTCAGATCTGAAAGGTCTTTCTTCCCGATACAGGGATCTCTGTCTTTGCTTTAAAGGAACACATAAATACAACGACTTACCGATAAATCTAAATGTTTATTGAAATAGTCTACCAAGTAATAGGAATGAATAAAGCAAACTGAATACACAAATAGGATGAGTGAATGAATTAATGAATGAATGAATGAAGGATTAATTAAGGAAATTAAGTTATTGGCAACAGAATGAGTGAAATTAGAATTAGAATTAAAACGAGTTAAAACACAAAGCCGGGCAAATATTACTAACTAAAGCCAACTGAAAGGGAAATAATTTAGTGTTAGCTTTTGCATCAACTCTCAGACAGAAAGCATGGAAGATGGTTGGTTTCATGGAGGGCTCTACACCGGGGTTAGGGGGTGCTATAGCCCCGTTAAAAATCTGTGTAGCCCCAGTTAAGCCCCTCAAGAATTGTATTTTATATTTTAATACATGTATAGATTACGTTAAAAATAATTTCAAGCATTTCATTTTATATTTTAAGTTAAAAATATTAAAAAG
>OMKZ01046640.1:0-18267 GCA_900302535.1 Neoniphon sammara | reverse complement strand
GCCAACCAGCGATTTCAGGATGGACAGACTGAAATTGTAACTCACTTAACTCAAGCACAGCCTGTAAGTTCTGAATGCATGTAGCAGTGGGCGTGAACTGAAAGTAGATTAGGGCCTGCCCCTTTATGCATTCATGTGTGCAATATAATGTAGATGCAAAGTAACACTAGACAATTAAAAGGAATACTCCAATGTTTTGGGGACTTACCTAGACTGAGGCAAGATGTTCGATACCAGTTTCACATCTGTATATCCACTGGTTCGGTTCCTATGGGTAGCATTTCATGTTAGCTTAGCATAAAGACATGAAATCTAGGTGTCATTAGCCTGGCACCGTCAAAGTGAAAAAAATAAACCTTTCAGCAACTCTGAAACTGTCTTATTTACACAATGTATCATATGTGTTAGGAGAAGTTAGATGGTAGGAACTATAACCGCTGAACACATAATTTCAGCTGTTATAGTTCCTACCATCTATAGTTTCTAACATCTAACTTCTCCTAAAACGACCCTTGTTTTTGTTTTTGTTTTTTTAAATACCAAGGTGTATATTTCAAATACACATGATACATTGTACTGAACCAGTGGACGTACAGAGGTGAAACTGGTATCAAACATCTTGTCTCAGTCTGGGTAAGTCAGAAAAAGGGTATTTGCCCAAAACGTTGGAGTATTCCTTTAAGTACAGAGTCTGCAGAATCATGATGAATTAAATCATGAAAACCACTGGTCTAAAGCAGCTGTATATTTTACACAATTAACGAGACTATCTGTGAAGCAAATACAGGTGAAGTCTGGTTAACCAACAAGGAACTATCCTTGCAGCAGCATACAATGGGTCTCAGTGTGAGTTGAGGATGGTGGTAACATTGTGGACCAGGCTTGTAACTACATGGCACAAAACTAAATTACAGCACAAAATAACTTCCTGTAAAGCATTTAATGTCTCAAATTTATATCCAAGAGTACCCAAGAGTGGATTTTTCCTTGAATGGGATGTGGACAGGTCGTAGTGGTTAGGCACTGCATTCTAGCAGCATGCTCTCTTTGTCTCTGCATATTAGAAATGTACAGCAAAATGCAGTATATATTATGATAAAAGTGTTCTCTCTTGTCATCTGCGTAGGTGGTATGTAATGTGAATGGAAGTGGACAGGTGGTGGTCAGCCACTGTCAACCAGGAGCTGTACATACCTTGGCCCCTGTCCCAGTTCACAGAGACAAAGGCTCAACTCAAGGGAATGGTAAGTGCCAACATTACGCTCAAGAACTGATATAAATAAAAGCAAAGGGTTTCATATTTGTTAAATGTAGCCTTTAACAGTTTTAAACTGAATAAGCTTTGTGTGAATTTACCTGCTCAGAATAGCAGATAACTCATCCTCAGAAAAAGATTAATTTAAATCGCTTCCCCTGACATTTCAAAGCAGATATATTTTTATAATCTTTCAACAATGTGGAGTAGGGAATATTCTGACATCTAGGTTGGAACCCCAAAGACAAAATTTATTTATATTAATTTATTCATATATTATTAGTGGGAACCCACCACAAGAGGGCCACAATGCAACTGTTTACCAAAAGTTTACCAAAGCAGGATTTGAGGAATCTGTCAATTTAACAATTAAGGTTTTACAGCAGATATAATCCTCTTTTTCTTTGTGTTTCCTAGAGATGAGTATGTTGGTGGCCTCCAACCAGGTAGGGAAACGAAGACTTTGTTCCTCTTGGGGCTTGGCAATAAAACAATAACAATAATTATCGCAATATTTTTTTTTCATTATAAATATAAAAATGTTCAGTAGCAGTACATTTCAGTATAATCATCAGTCAGGCTGCAAGAATAGAAAGAGGTCCCGTTCCACACCTGGCTATAAGCAAATAGACACACACACTACAAGCATAAGGAGATTAGCGAAATGAGCCCTCTGGTTTCTTCAGGTTTCACCCAGAAGAAAAAAGTTCTTTAAACGTGGCATGGTAATTATCTGATATATATCAAGATAATTACTTATATAGTCTGTAGGGCTGAAAACCATTCATTGACGAAATCAATGATGTCAACTTCAAAATAGTCTAATCTATGTAAAAATAATTTAGACCCACCAGGGAAAAAGAAAAAAAATAATAGAGAAAACAATTTCATATGTTAAACAATATATAAGACTAACTCTTTGTTTTCCCTGAATTTGTAGTAATAAACACAGAGATGTGGATGTGTTTGTGCTGACGAGGGACAATCTTCATGTTATGACTAAAAATAAAACAATCATTAGTTTAGTTGTTTAATTGGAAAAAATAGTCGACAAATTAGTTGATTCCTAAAATAATTATGAGGTGCGGCCATAATCATCTGATATGATAAATTTTATTGTGATAACATTTTTAGCTATAACAGCCAGCTCTAGTTCCTCTTCTATTCAAGAACAAAATACCTATGTGGGTTGCTGCAAGTTGATGTCGGTCCTATACCTCTTTGCCAGCTCCAGCTCCATTAATTTGTTTAATTGATTGTTTGTCTGTCTTTTCATTCTCCTCCAGTACCACCAGACAGCTTGTCCTTTGTATTCTGAAACCATAGTTGAGATAGTTGGCAGACAGTCTAAAGCACCTGCAGTAAGGTAAGGAATATGTAACTGAAGCCAAAGCCATGAGTGGCAAGGCTACACAGTTAATCACCATTACTGTAAATACCAAAAAAAAGCTATCCTATCTATACTTATTTCCCCATCTTGTCTTTGCTGCTCTTTCTCCATTGATCCTACTGCTTTCTGTTCTTTCCTCACAGTTCTTTTTTATTCCCTTACTCCCCGCCTTTAAATATGAAACATTGCTCTTTACTCTTTCCCGTTTCACTTCTTTCCCTGATCCTTTGCTCACACTGCTTTTCTCCTGCTTCATATTCTTCACTGTAGTGAAAACACAGCTTTTTTCCCCTTGGCAAATTACAATCATCCTATGTACAGTCATCCTTAGTCTTTTTGTCCACACACAAGTCTCCAACATCCAATGACAAATTTACAATGGAGAAATAACTTATAATTTTTGCTCAATTTCAAAGTGATTCCGTTGCATTCATGACAATGTGTCTTTGACAATGCGCTCATGTTCAGGAAATGTAGCTTTTTAATAGTTGCATTTAAATGGTCAGTAGACACTTTAAAATACATTTGCCATGATGCATCATTCCTCTTAAGTCTTAAAGAGACACACACTCATCCTTAGCAGTAGATAACGGTCAGAACCAGAGTGTAAAATTAACTTTTTTATGCACCAGCCACTGTCTGGTAGATTCTCAACTTCTACCAGCTACTCGGCTTTTTCTACCAGGCACTTTTTAAAAATCAATATTAAATGCTAAATATGATAAATTGAAGCATAACAGGCTATAATTCATCCATTTAATTATGTTGCTAATAACAGTGTCGCAAGCAGGCAATAAAAGGAACATAGATGATGCTCAAATATGTATACATGTATGTGTACCAGGGTTTACCCTGGGTTGATTGGAGGTGTAGTATGCAGAGGGATGCGACACAGCACAGTACAAAACACACACACACACACACACACACATACATGCAAAACTTTTACTATTACAGATTTCATAAACACATTTTAACCTACTTAACTTACCTGCTTGAGTAAATCAAAAGCCAACTAAAAACATTTACTTTTTATTTAAATTTAAAACAGCAAAGTAGCTGAGAGAAAGGAGCAGGGCTGAGGCTGGAAATGGAGCTGAGACAAATTTCCCAGCCTGACACTAAATGCAGCACTGGGAAGGCGAAATTTCCCGACCTCTAAATGCATCAGTGGACTAGCAAAGCTAATGCTGTGAATGGGTGAGATGGCCGTTGCACTGGGAGTGTGTGTGAGAATCCAATCTATGCGTGCGAACCCCAAGTCTCTCCATCAGACCCAGTGGGAGGGAAACAGGGCTGGAATCGAACCCAGGCCGCTGCGGTTATAGCCTCAAGTATGTGGTACACACTCTACACGATAATCCACCGAGGAACCCCCATCTATCGGTCGTAATATCGCATTGGAAAATTCAGTCTAATTTATTGGTAATTTTAGATTTTGACGGTCGCGATTTCAGCCGAGAGGGCAAGTCTTGTGACCGTGACGCACGATAGGTTGCTAGGTTAGTGAACACAGTATAGAAAAAGTTTGGGCACCCGCGACTGTAACTTGTGAGAGACAACCAAGTTTGCCAGCCACTCCGCAAAAATGACCCGCATTTGGCGGATGGTGCCTGTTAATTTTACACCCTGGTCTGGACAGATCTCCAGCAACACAGCCTATCGCACATGTACGAGTGGATTCATATTTATCATCGCACATAATAATTTTTAATAGCAAATGCGAGCAAAACCCACTGTACAGCCCTGGCATTGTACCCTGGAGCTGCTGGATGCAACTAATAGTTTCACGCCAATTCACAACAAACAAACTAGTTTTTCATTGGTCCAATACTGCAGTTATGGATTGGGCTTTAACAAGGACTTGATCTGAAACTCCTTCCTTCTCCCTCTGTAGAACTGGTGGGACTGCGTGTGAATCAAAGCACAAGAAACCCTGCAACTGCACTAAATCCCAGTGTCTTAAACTGTGAGTATCATCTGCCAAGCATTTACTTTGTGTAGTAATTCTTGTAGTTATTCTTTTTCTGCAGGGTTAGGTAAACTCATCCTCAACTTATTTTTATGGAACGACATTGAGATATCTATCTGTCTGTCACTCTCCCTCCTCTGACTCTCTCAAAAACACAAACGGGGGAGGGACAAACACAAATTGTACATTCTCTTGTGAGTAATTTTACATAGGTTAATGTGTGTTTTGGTTGTTTACCTCTCTCTCAGCTACTGTGACTGCTTTGCCAATGGAGAAATGTGCAGAAACTGCAACTGTTCCAACTGTTGCAACAATGCAGAACATGAAATTAAGCGTTTCAGAGCAATCCAGGTGAAAAAATCTATCTATCTATCTATCTATCTATCTATCTAAAGCAGGCAGGAAGCAGTTGGGATAGTACTGAGTGGTTCTTACGGGCAGTGTGAGTGAGTGACCTGGCTGATCCAGGTGCTAGCAGCTGTAGCAGCATTGATTGTTGCTAGCTGTTGGTGTTTTTGCCATAGAGAGTGATTTAACTGGCTGATGGAGGTGGTAGGCTATGTGGTGGGTAGCGCTGCTAGCATTGATCCTTCCTAATTGGTGTTTTAGCCAGGGTGAAGGATGTTACATTATTAGAAGGATCTGATTCATCATCACTCTCACTGGAAAACACACACGTGCACGCACATGTTCTCTCATACCCTGTGTGCCACATACACTTACAGACAGAGGTGCACAATACACAGATGTACAGACAGACATAACTAAGATCGAATGATCAACTGTGTACGGGTGTATAAACACTAACCCGTCAACTCTTATAGTTGTCCTAAAATGTCATGAAAACTCATACTGTGGGATAGGACTTGTTTCAGCAGCTATAAAGAACACATCGCTTAAGTACATGGTGCTCTCATGCTGATAAAAAATATCTATCAATAAGATCACTATCTTGTAAAGGGAAAGTGGCATAGCAGCATTTTGGTGGAAGCTGATATCTCCTTTGGGTTTTTTCATGACATTGAGAATTTCTCCTCAGTCAAGCCTCTTAATTACTGACAGTAAGTAGCAAGTAGCGGTATTTTTCCCTATCCTGCTTCCTCTAATCATTATTGTTATCATTGCATAGGCCTGTCTAGATCGCAACCCAGAGGCCTTCAAGCCAAAAATTGCTAGTGGGAAGACAGGAGAGGCCAAAGGTCGACACAACAAAGGCTGCAACTGTAAACGCTCTGGCTGCCTTAAGAACTACTGCGAGTGCTATGAGGTGTGTATACACACACACACACACACACAAAGTGGTCCTCATTGCCAGATACCCGCTAGGGGGGAGAGCCTAGAAACTGGTATGTCGCTCACAGACTTACTGACTTTTTTCAGAAATAAAATAGTGGAGCCTCCTAGTGGTGACATTAACCTGGCTTGGGATAGTGCAAAACTAATCTACTGGAGCTTCCTAGTGGCAAAGGCTAAAAATTGTTAGGGATCGGGTCCAGCAAGTGCAGCTTTGGCTGCTCTAGTTGTCATTGAAATCATCACAAATACAAGAATTTTAATGAATGTGAAGAGCCTTTGATGCTTACCCTTATCAGGAGTTTCATGTGAGCACAGGTTAAAGTATGAAAGGCCTGACAAACAGAAACACCCATAAAAGACACCCACATTTAGCAGTGAATGTGCAAAAATATGTGCAGTTGCCTTCCATTAATATGGGGGCATGCAGGCTGAGTTTTGTACCACTTAATCATGTTTAATATCATTTTCTCCCTTCTTCTGTTGATACAATTAGATGACAGGTATTTATCCATCCATCAATTTTCTGGCTGATCAGGGCCTGACTGTGGGATCCAGCTGGGAAACACTGTATAGTCCTCCCAGGATATCCTGGGTGTGCTACATGGTCTCCTCCTAGTTGGTTGTGCCCGCTACATTTAGAATAGCAGGCAAATCCTCACCTTGTGCCCCTCAGTGTGGAGGAACAGAAGCCTGACTCCATTATTTCCACATTTTTCAAGTTCCTCACTTGAGTGACGCCGAGATCCAAAAATGGCTATTGGCGTGCCAGTACTGTTTGGTAGTGTCACTCTTTCCGATACTTCCACTGGCATATACCACACCAGTCAGCGGCATTCGGTACGCCCCCTACTGCCAGCTCAACCTCCAACATACAAATTGAAATAAGCAACACTTTTGCTTCTGGTGTGATTTCTGGTGTGCCCCCCTTTTGCTTCTGGTGTTATTTTACGACAGGGAAAGCCGTAAAGCCGAATGTAGTTCTGCTAATTTTATTAGCCATGTAGCTGTTATTGTTGAAATGTATCTGAAATATGGAAGTTAACATTGAATTAACGTAACGTTAGGCTCGGACCCTCCGTGTGTGTCACTCACAGCCTTACCCTGCCACAAAAAAGAAGCGCAAAAAAAGAAGCATAACAACATAAACAAATTATTCTGCATTATTAAAACATGTGAAATATTAATTAAAAGAACATGTCTTTTAATAATTTTTTTTTTTTTTTTTTTATGTGTACCAGCAGGTATTTAAAGAGTGTTTTCAGTACGGCGTCTCTACTATGGTACCAATCTGCAGTCTGCTTACAATGTAGGTCTTTGTTATAACGGTGCTAATAACTTATAGAGACATGCTTTCAGCTTTCAAATTTCTCTGCTTTTTAAGGAATTACTGACTTTTTCTACCCGTGTCTGCTGCCCATTAGCATTATGGGTAATATGGATTTCAAGCCAGCGCGAAAAGTAATTATTTCAAATGATTCAAGCGACTTCAAGTAAATCCCCTGTGCTGTGA
This sequence comes from Neoniphon sammara, assembly GCA_900302535.1. Classification (NCBI taxonomy): domain Eukaryota; kingdom Metazoa; phylum Chordata; class Actinopteri; order Holocentriformes; family Holocentridae; genus Neoniphon; species Neoniphon sammara. The sequence continues at coordinate 10,844 of OMKZ01046640.1, read as the reverse complement.
CCTCACCTGTACATAACTTAATCAAGGTATTCAAGTGGATGTAACTCATACTTGTTTCACTGACCACTTCATCTGGCATAAAACTATTTCAGACTCATTTGTCATCTATTAAAATTATGCAAATCACAGCACAGGGGATTTACGTGAAGTCACTTGAATCATTTGAAATTGAATCACTTAAATCATTTGGCTTTACCTGTCGTAAAATAACACCGGAAGCAAAAGGGGGACACCCCGCCCTGCCGACAGAAGTACCGCTTAATTGTCGACAGAAGCCGACTGTGTTGTGGCAGCTGCCAGTACAAAGTGGTATCCAGCGTGACATACCAGTCAAATAGACTGCCATGCCAGTTTATAAGCGGCATCTGCTGGCGAGAAGTGGTCTCTGATAGTGGAACAAGAGTGGCATGCCAGTGGAACAAGAGTGACATACCATTAGCCATTTTTCGATCTCGGCCCTGCTGCCTCACTCTGTGCAGGAGAGAAAGTTGTTTTGAAATGTACAGTAGGTTCCAAGAGAAAACCACTAACCACTTATCCTGTGCCTGCTGTGTTGCTGTGCAGGCCAACATCATGTGCACAGCCAGTTGTAAGTGTGTTGGCTGTGGGAATTATCATGACAGCACAGAGGGAAAGACAGGACTTGGGGACTGCCCTGAAGCCTTCCCCTATGAGAAGACACGCAATGACAAGTGAGTCAGCCTGGTGCAGCTCAGCACTGGACAGTACATTTTAGTGACATGATAGTGTGCCAGAGGGTGGCCCTTATATGTGTTATAAAGATGTTATGTGCTAGGCGCTTTTTACTGTCATGTCTCTGCACTGCACATCCCAGAGATCACGTGTCAACTGTCAATCAAACAGTGTGGGCAGGACTGTGACGTTTTCCCTTTTGATTTTTCATTGATGGAGTTTGAGTTTCTGTAGGTAGCGCTCATCTCTTTGTCTGATCAGTTATGATGGCTGTCATGGCTCATGCTAGCTACCCAGTTCTACTTATTGCAGAAAAATTGGAAATGTAAAGTGCACTATGACTTCAGGTAGACTAATACAGTAGAATAGAGCAGCAGGTGTCAAGCTTAATAATACTAGTTGAAAGGTATGGTAAATCCAATTAAAAATGGGGATTTTCTTATTTAGTATTGTTCTTGAGTTCATCATCCACCAATATTCAAGAGTTCCTAAAAGTCAATAACTGTAATAAAATGGAGTTTTAGGGGCTGCATTTTAGGGGCTGCATTTTCTACAGTAAGGCCCACCCAAGGGTAACAATATTGTCTGGACTCTGGTAAGACCAACCAACTGTAGTGAAAATATCTAGTTAGTGAAACTAGTTAGCTGATGTTTTCTTCACTAATATTGCTGTAGAGCTCACCTGCTAAAAACTTAAACTTTGGAGGCTTGTAGTAAAGTTGATGTGACCAAGTCCACAACTGATTCACTTGCTAGCTAAAGCTCCAAATTTAGATAGAAGCCTTTGCTAGCCCTCACCTCTTTTGATATAATCCTCAGTGTGCCGTGCTAACAAACTAACTGTTACTGTTACTAGCGTTTGTTGAGGCTAACAGGGAATTGCGGGTGCAGTTGAAGAATCTCTTAGTCCCCCCCTCAGTGGGACTGACCTCTTAGACTACGTTGTGGCATCTTTCCTGATTGACACTTGTGGTATCTGTCTGCATGCAATGACCTGAGCCTGTATGTGTGGTTGTCTGTGTCCAGAAGGTCTTTGTCAGTGATAACCCCTTCAGTGGTGGAGGCTGTGTGCGGTTGTCTGTTGGCCCAGGCTAACAAGGCAGAGAGGGAGACCCACAGCGCAACCCTGGCTGAGCAGATAGTCATGGAAGAGTTTGGACAGTGTCTCACACAGATTGTTAAGTCCATGTTCAAATCCAGCACAAACTAATGGCACTGATTTCACCTTGTAGACTGCTTGAAGTAACTGTTTCAATTTAGATGTGTTGCTCATAACTAAATACATAATATTAATAGTCAGATAATACCATATATCTCTGCAGTGTCTTGCCAAGAAGACAAACAGCTTGACCACCAAGCAATTTTAATTTGTCCAATAGCTTTTATAAGCAAGATTGCAGAATTTTCTCAACCCACAGAAGATCCATGTAACCCTTAAATTTTGGTTTTATATGTTTAATGGAGACATTGTACATATTTTTAGATTTTCTCATTCTTTTCTTGTTCTTCAGATAATATGTGAATATGGGAGATAAAAAAAAATCCAGCTGCACTTTCTGGAGAGGTTCATTTTTAAATATATTTATAGATTTTTTTATTTAATAATTTTCTTTTAAGGATTTGGTTTCTTTGCTGAATGCTATTTTTCTCCCCTGTTCGGTTCATAATAACCGAATTGTTTGTTATTTGTGGTTTTTAATGGATTTATTTCCATTTGGTCTGCACCATCTGAACATTTCGGTTTGGTTTGAATGTTATTTTTGGTGTTATGTTTTGTTTATTGTGTTAATTTCTGTGAAATGGTGTTGCAGTTCTGGTTCTGAATTAAAGGTATTGATGCACGAGCAGCATATGATTTTGATTGACATCTGGGGCTAAAGAGAAGTACTATATAGTACGCATAACAAAAAATACTGTTAATTACATTTGGTATAATTGGTCTCATAATTCCTGCCATTTATTTTGTAATTACACTGCCTTAAAAACTTCCTCAAGTCATTGTCTTTAGTGGTTATTTCTGTTCATTTTAGAGTTAAAGAAAAAAGGCTTTGTCCAATTTGTGCATGTAAATTATTTTGAAATATTCAATTCAGTTCAATTCAGGCTTTATTACAGACCCAGGGTCCAGGTAACGACAGAACACCACATACAAAAATCACACACAAACGCACAATAAAAAATTCATGGTTTAAAAAGGAAGAAATATACATTGTCTTACAATGAGACAGCTGTACCAATGTTTCCACAGCTTGGATTTGTAGCGTGTAGTACTAAACCTTATGTTTGATAGCGCCAAGATGATTTCATTTTCAGAGTCATTAAGCCGAAAAATAAATTTATACATACTTAAAACAGTTTGTAAAGTATTGGCTCCTGCAGCCCCAAACATATCACTTGCTCTACACCATTTAGGTCTCTTAAGTGTTATTCTCATGGCATCATTATAAGCTACTTGAAGTTTCTGCAAGCTTGCTTTTTGACCACAAGTGGGCAGTATATAGTGGTGTGCAATATGCTCTAAACAGAGACATCTTCACTCTATCTGTGCACATAGTAAACTTGCGTGATAGAAGGTTTGCTTGTACATACAACATGCGGCATTGCCTATAAATATCATCATCATCTGTTATTTGCTCTGTAATAACATGTCCAAGATATTTTACCTTCTTACAGACACCAAGATTATTATCAGACAATTTAAAATCAGGGAATTTTTGACATCTGTCCCCTTTGGTTCTACAGATCATGACAGCACTCTTATCGGTATTGTATCTGATATCATGTTCCACTCCATACACAGAACATATATTAAGGAGCTGCTGGAGACCAGCAATAGATGGACCCAAGACCAGAAGATCATCAGCATACATAATATAGTTCACTAGAGTATTACCAATCATGCACCCAGTATTACAGGCTTTCAATTGCTTGGATAGGTCATCAATATATAAATTAAAAAAGAACTGGGGACAAGATTCCCCTTATCTGGCACCATTGTTCTGGGGCCAAATGGGGCTGAAATGCTATTGCCCCATTTCCCTTGCATAGTCTGGTGGGCATACCAGTAAGCCAATACTTATTGGTTCATGAACTAATACAAGAAATCATTTAATTTATTTATTCACTAGTGAGTATTTTTTAATGTTAATATTGTTCAAAGAATGTTGGTCTGCTCATCATTTTTAATCATATTTTTATTTAATTCATTGTGCATGAGCTGCCTCCCAATTAAAAATAATATTCCTAACATCTGGCCTTTATGTTTATTTTTCCTACCTATTACAGTATGCAGTACACCACTCAGAGATTCTGGGAAGAAACTCAGTTCAGCTGAGTAATGAAAGGGCCCCCTCCACCACCCCCAGGTTTCAATGGTGCATTTACAGGTCATGTTCGCGGACATTCCATTGGTATTGATATCTATGGTCTATGTTGGTCAGCTTATGCTTTGAGTCGCATACGCCTCAAAACTGAAACCAATAAATCAACACTCTGCTCAGTCACACTACATGCGAGATGCTCCGTTTTATGCAGAGGTCTGCACCTATATGAATTAGCATAGTTAGCAAACAAATATTAGGCCAATGAAATTGCATTTACTGAGAAGAGAGAAAGGGAAAAAAACTATAAAATGACTTTGGAGCTTACAATCAACCCTGATAATGGATGCAACCGTTCTCCCAGCATTGTTTTTCAGACAGTTATCCTCTTTTGAATGAAAGTTGTAGAGATCTAGGAAGCTTCAAACGACTGTAATAAAGTTGTCATCCAGTTGCCAGGGAGAACTATGGCTGTTGATGGCCAATTACAATGAACAGACAATATGACAAAGAGTCTCACTGGATAAGACATTTGGATATAGAAAGGCTTGTTACACTGTGCTCATCAGGTTTGACGGTGGCAGTGCAACAGCATTGAAGACATGAACATAATAATAATAAAAAGCAATACTGCAATATTTTCCCTTAGCGCAAAATGACCATAATATGTCATGGTTGTTGATGAATCCCAGTGACTTTGAAACGACTTTGCCAGTTTGAGATTTCTGGTTGTCAATTAACATGCCCCCCAGTGCAATACACTACGACGGCTAAATAGCCTCGTTATCAAAGCAAAAAAATCAAACAAAAATCAGACTTTTCATTAGTTAGCATTAATTTTTTACTACTTGTTTCTGTTAGAGCTTGAATCTTAGCCTATTAGTTAGTGTCCTAATTAGTAGAAGTGTGACTTCGTCAGGTGGATCAGAGACATTTCCTTGGTCACCAATAGAGGACAATAAAAGTCAGAAAGGACAATACAATTTCTTAAAATTTGCTCATTCTGAGCTTTAAAAAAAGGTGTTTTGATTCATGTATCACAGTCCACATTCGTCAAAGGATCAGTCTGAAAAGTAAGTGGGATAGGGGAATAAGAAGTCCAGTTTTTTTTTTAAAAAAAAGTGTGATTTTCTCAATATTACAGGGAAAAATAAATTATGAAAGACATGCGACAGGTGCAACATCAAATAGGCCTACCAGGGTTTGTACCATCACACACACAAATCCGCCACCACCACCACCGCCACCTTAATGCACCCAAAGTCACACACACTATTGATGTTCATTACTCCAAATCACTGCCCTGACGTAAGCCAGTGTTTTTGTAGTGTTTTTTTAGCCGCTAGTAAACAGGATTCCCGCCAGGCCACACAGGGAGCCACGATCGAACCCACAAGCCTGCTGCTAGTGCCAGGGAATATAAGGAGAAAGGAACATTGGTCTAAATCACACATGGTTTGGCTGGACTGACGGCTGCAGGTTGGTTTCACGGCGACAGAAATGGTAGGTACCATGAGCTAGTGTTTGACTTCAACATAAAGATGGCAGGCAGATCAATTGAGTCCAGAGGTCTCCAAAATTATACCAATAACCATATGTGACAAGTCTGTTTTTGCAAATGCATGTTGTGTTTCACAAATAAGGCTTATTATCATTCTATATACCTGAATATGATGTATGTTTAGTTAATATTTCTTATTATTAATATAAGTTGGTTAAGAACAAGCTCTTATTATTAACAGCAATAATACTACCAGAGAGCCAAGATTAGAAAGCTACTGTAGGAGCTGAGACAAATGAATTAAACAAAAACAACAGGACAAACAAAGGGCAGCAAAAGCATGAAAACGCTGGTAGAGAAGTTAGTGTAATCATTTTTTTCTGAGAGACAGTTGCATGTGTGCCTGTAGGTTTGATGCGATTTGGAACAAACTGGTCAGATAGGGGCTTTGCCAGACCATGGAGGGTTCTATAGATAAGAGGGAACCAATGTATTTCACAGGGACAGAAAGGGTTTGTTCAGTAATGTGTACAGGTCACAGTGGTGATGTAGAAGAGTGGACCCAGTGGTTTACCAATGGTGCAAAGTCTATCAGGAGCTGTCCGTGGTACCAGATGTTTCAGCAACATCAGTAAAATGAGCTGGAATCAACAGCACTGAAGACTTAAACTGTTGAGGTGATTTAACCAGACTGAAAACCACAGAGAACACCTCAGGATATTGGAACGAGTATTGGCCTTCCATTAAAAATCACATCTGGTCCAATCACCTCAACCACCTCTGATATGATGCAGGTTCATCGGTATTTATTGCAGGATTGATCAGTACTAAACCAGTTGTTTGGGAAGACCTTAACCTGATTCTAATGAGAAGTTCCGACATAAGTATTGAGGAATGTTCTTAATATCATTGTTACGTAAATGCAGGGGCGTCGTTAGGCCTGGGCATTCGAGGCTTCAGTCCCGAATGTTTTGAGCCTAGCCCCTGGATCGGAGGGAGGGGAGAAATAAAGCGCTGCACAAAACAACACGCACAAGCAGCACGTAATTACCGAAGTCAGTTCAGTCAGTTCTGAGCCTCTGACCTTGGAAGAGGGAAAAATAAATAGCGCGACAACAAGCGCGAGTTGAGGACGCAGATCAGTGCGCACAGCTCTTCTTGTGAGAACTACAGGTGGAGGAGAACTGGAGCTCAACTATCAGTACTGTCTCTCTTCTTATTCTTGCATTAATTGATGAGATCCTCCAATAGCGCCTAAGACGCTATTGTCTCATTAGGCACAGCCATTAGGCAGGGCTATGCCTATTTATAGCTCATAATGTCTATTAGGCTACTTGATCACACGTGGTTCTAAGTTTCTCAGTCAATACACTATATGATGTAACTCACTGCTTTAACATTTTCATAAGTCTAAAAATTTCCATGCACAATGAAATTGGCTGCTATGACATTTCCTATGTTTAAGTGAGAGATACAAAAATAATGTCGAGTAAATTCCGACCTTAATCCGTTAGATATTTTTTTGCCGTATCACCATCAGTCTGCTTCCAAAAACTCAGTGTAGGCATGGGTGGAGACACCCATGCCTACACTGGCTCACCACACTTTTATTGCTTGTATATATCTATAAGAAATTATACTTTGTTAAAATTTAATTCAATATTTTATTTAATTAAACAAAAATATAAAGGGAAATATCCTTGAAAAATAATTTCACACAACATTAAAAAAAAAAAAAGTTAGGCTACCAGTCCCGTTATTGTGGTTCTTTCCAAACTTTTTTCTTTTTCTTCTGACTTATTTCCAATAATACACGAACAAAGGCCATTTAGTCCCTTATGTGCCTGTTGAATAGCAACTTAAAATCAGCCCAAAATTCAATTCGCATATTTGCCATACACAGTCGATAAAGGCTATAACAACCTCTGTATCCATGTAGTCCAGAAATCCAACAGATTCTTTGCAAGTCTCAATAAATCTCAGACTATTGACAAAATAAAACAAAATTGTTTTGGTTTGGACAACTTCTGGATTACTCTCAATTCCTTGGTAAAATCCACTAAAATTTGGCCTTTTATGAAAACGTTATCTCCAATAATTCCCTGTGTGAAGTATAAACAGATTTTACTGTACTTTAAGAAATTTCTGTTTTTCTACTTAGGGAAAGGGTAATGACTGAGTAATTGTTGACGCTGACATTAAACTTTTACATATGGCAACATTTACATACATACAGCATGTCTCTCTCTCTCTCTCTCTCTCTCTCTCTCTCTCTCTCTCATAGTTTTTATTTGTGAATACAGAATTAGTTAATCTAGTTTCTCAGTGTTAATCTCCAAATGGTGCTTGCAGATGCTGAAATGTTAAAAAAAAAAAAAAAAAAAAAAAAAAAACACCCTCAAGAGGGAGGATGATGTCAGACCTTCTTTAAGAGGTCTAGGCAAAGCCCCAAATTTTCTGGGCTTAGCCCCGGATTGTCTCAAAGCCTAGCAACGCCCCTGTGTAAGTGTTTTGTGTCCTAATTTAGGAAAAACAAATTTAGTATTTTGTTTTCTAATTTTTGTCATTTTAAAATATAGAATATTGGCACAAGATATCAGCTTTTGGAGGTTTTAATCAAATATTGATATCTGCCCTCCAATCACATTGGTTAAAATCTAGTTATAGGCACCAGATACAGTACATATTGGACTGTAGACGTTACATGTGTTTACCTACAGTATGACATATAGATGCATGTAATATCTCCACATCTCCATCCCCATCCCTCCTCAGCTCTTATGTCTTCCCCTAGCACTTCTCTATCACCTATGATTCATTCATCATCATTGTAGGGTCAAATATTTTTTTTCCATCATTTGTCTGGGTGCTGTGACCTCTCGCCTTCAACCTTCTTACTACCGTTTGCATGTAACCTGGGTAATTGAGGAACTGAATCTTACTAGAAGTGTGTCAGCATAAGTGTCGGTTAAACATCTCAAATGTGAAAATAGATGAGTGTAAATGGAAACACTGGGCTATGGAGGCCGAAGGCTCAGAGCTAGTCTTTGCTATTTCTGATATGTTTAATTTTTACCACAATATTTCAATTTTAAGAGGCAGAATGAAATATTCAGGGTCTTGCTTTCTACACATTTGTAACTACTGCAACAAGTCATATCAAGCTGCACGAATTGTATTGTTGAAGAAAAAAATTGGTTTTGCTTGGTCTTGTTTCAGAGGATAAAAACCACAGTTATCTGGACATGCACTCTAGTAGTCATCTCCCTGGTTGTACAGTTTCATCATGCACAAAAGGTAAAGCTCCTTCTCTCTACTCGTGTTTTTCATTGGTTTCCTGCAAAAAAAATAAAATAAAATAATAATAATAATTACCTTGTAGCAATGAAAACAATGTCATTTCCTTACCTTCTGCCTTTAGCTGAATGTCCACTGGGGTCCTCAGTCCATGATGTACTTGAAGGGCAAATGTGAGTTTAACACACAAGCCAGGCTCTCTGGTGTCACTTTGATCATGTGTATAATCAGAAATAGTACTGAATTGAATCAGCTGGTCCAGATTTAGTCTTTTAGTTGTCATTATAATGGTGAGCAAAGATCTTGCAAAAATCCACTGAATTGCTGACTGTAAGTTAAGCTGTAAAATCTGAACATTGCAATGAAAGTAGTTCAAGCTGTGCTGTAGCTGCACCATGGAGATTTTAAAGTACATCTTAACCAGTAGTGTGTGAAGGGACTACTGACCTCTCAGACACTGACATTTTTACCACTGAGGATAAGAATTTAACATCACCAAACACCAACAAATAGCTGTATGTGTCTGAATTCAGGGTTAGAGGTTTGGTGCAGAAATCTACTTTGAAGCCATGAGACAAACACATTCAAGAATATTCAGGACCAATGTTTTCTGTAATCTCACAGTTTGGTGAGATATGTCTAAAAATGTAACACATTGACCAAATCTTGTCAGTCATCAGTCAGGAATTCTGTTTAGATAGGTTGGTTTGGAAAAACTTTCTCATAGCTTAGGCTTTAATTGATTATGATCCCCTGTTCATGCAAACTTGTATGGAATCTCATCAAAGTGTCTCATTAGAACAATTTTGGGTCAAGGTTTTTCAGGTTAAGGCTTTCTGGTTAACAGTAAATACGTAACCAAGTACACTGCACCATCTCCATCATACCAGAGGTGCACAACATCTGATTTTTAATTGAGACAATATCGGCAAAGCCATATATTGTGCAACATGGCCAAAATATTGTAACTGTCTATAAAGAGACCTTGTTCTCCTTTTCAGATGGCAAGAGGTTTGTGTCGGAGAATGACAACAGTGTTTTTAAGCAGGGTGCGCAGGACTGGTACCCTGTGCTCAAAGGTACAGTACAACCTCATCTCTGTCATCATGATGTGAGGCCAGCCTGTTCCTGTAACATTCAGAGTGGAAACAAGCCCTGGAAATCATTAGTTAATGGTAGCCTTAACTGTCATTTATTTCCTTTTGTTACCAATAAATATAGTAACCCTTCCCCAGAAGTGCTGCTCACTTTCAGGAACTAAAAAGCATAGCATATATATTATATATATTGTGTGATTTATATATATTATAAGCCATTAAAAGCCATTGTGAGCACCAGCAGGCATTCAGAAGCATCATTAGGGTGATTGCTGTCAAGCAATCACACTGTTGTAATCCGACTTTTTCTTTTTCTTCTTATTAGGGTGATTGCTGTCAAGCAATCACACTATTGTAATCCGACCTTTTCTTTTTCTTCTTCTTCTTATTATTAGTAGGCAAGCTGGAAGCTTCCACACTTATGTTCTTCCCACTATTTATTATTATTAGTGGGCAAGCTGGAAGCTTGCACACTTATGTTCTTCCCACTATTTACCACTATTTATTAGTGGGCAAGCTGGAAGCTTCCACACTTATGTTCTTCCCACTATTTATTATTATTATTAGTGGGCAAGCTGGAAGCTTGCACACTATGTTCTTCCCACTATTTATTATTGTGTGAGAGCTGCAAGCTCTTATCACTATTTCTTATTGTGTGCTTGCTTCAGCTTCAGCGAAGCAGCACACTATACACTCTGGCATGAAGCCCTCTTGAAATTGCCAGGATTATTATTAGGGCCCGAGCGCCAACTGGTGCGAAGCCCTCTTGAAATTGCCAGGATTATTAGGGCCTGAGTGCTGACTGGCGTGAAGCCCTCTTGAAATTGCCAGGATTATTATTAGGGCCCGAGCGCCGACTGGCGCGAAGCCCTCTTGAAATTGCCAGGATTATTATTTTTTTCTTTTTCTCCGACTTCGATGGGCTTTTTGCCCCAC
>OMKZ01046638.1:23536-35927 GCA_900302535.1 Neoniphon sammara | reverse complement strand
CTCGCTTTTCTTTGGCCGACTTGACGCAGAAAGGTTGGACGCCGTGACGCGCTCCGTCGCCGGTACAGGAGGCGTTGGCGCACCGCGTTGCTGCTGCTGTTGCTGCTGAGAAGCGTCACTCCACAGGCACCGGCTGTCCTGCACGCAAAGGGGTTCACGCAACTGACATAATAGCCCGTTCAGTGTCCAGTTTCGAGGAATTCGATCGTCGTGCGGTTAGCGAAGTCCCGCGTATAGAACATTCTCCAGCTGCAGTCTCGTCGTGCACAAAATGATCAAGAACGGGCACCACCACCACCAAGTGAACACAGCAGCCGGGAAAGACGCAGGGACGACCCCCGGCGCTGCAGCGTGCAGTCCGGAGAAAAGGAGGCGAAGCATCCGGGTGTGGTGCGATGGATGGTGAGTTGCTATAAAGGGAATCATGCTCAATGGTCGATTTGCGATGAAGATGCTGCAACACTGTCCGTTAACGTTGCACCAGGCACGTATGAATAAATATGTCAACCTGTCACCTAGCTCCTGCACAGGCCTACTACAGGTTATAGGCTCTGGGAGAGAGGTCTCATAAAATTGACTTACACCATGGGTCTGCTACAGCGTGTAACAGCCCCGCACAGATCTCCGTTAAGGGAATTTCACAAAATAAATGGCTGTTTATTCATATTTCATATTCAAACATGACATGCACACCTGTATGGACCACTGAGGGTTTCAGTGGCCTGGCATGACCACTGCACTTCAGGACACAAGGCAGAGGTCCTACTTCTGAGAAAACAAATGAGAAAAAGTGTAGGCATACTAACCTCTGCCAAGACGTTTATTCCCTTTCACTGGAGACTTGCCTTGACATAATGTGATAATGGAAGATTTAACTTGATCTTTCCTGCTGCTAATTCCACAGTGACACACTGATTCTTTTATGCACAAGGGCACTGCCTTAACATGAGCAGCCCTAAAGGTACTCTAATATGATTTACATCCATTCACACAAACTACTTTGTGCACTGCACTATTTAAGGCTAAAACTGGCCAGGGCACTGTAGGCAACAGATGAAAAAAAAAAAGTCCTGTCTGGATGTTAAGTGTGAGCTTCACCTTAACCTGAAGGCATGGCAGCCAAATTTGACTTAATGTTTCTTAAACAATATAGTTGGCAATTTGTCAAGGCTTTTAGTGATCTCTTTTGTTATTTTCATTTAATTAATAAAAAAAAGTGGGGGGAAAAGCATTGCTCATACATGCATGAATGGTGTGGTCTTGCAATAAAGATTTAAAAAAAATATGGCTTGACAGTTGTCCCTGTCAAGGGAAACATCAGATCAAAAATGAATACTTTTTGGAAAAATCCAGTTTCCCAAAGGCATCCATTTATCCAAAGACTGCTCCTCGAGACCCAAAAAAGAAAGTGATAAAGTTACAGAGATATTAAGGAGGCAGTAAGTACAGGTATGATTTGCTAAAAGTATAGCACTGATCTCCATGATGCAGAAAAAAATAACTCTTAATCTTGTGTTTTATCGCTTGTCTATTTTGTGTGCAATAACATTATAATAATCACTCATAACTGGGCCTTTTGAAAATTGATTATGTTGAAATTGGTGAAATTGATTATAATACTAGCTTTGAAATTGATTATAACACTAGCTTTTCTAAAGACAAGGGGTTTCCTTCAATATTATTAAACCATGACATGCACTGACACACATAACTACTTTGAGCTTGGATCATGCACTCAGTTCTTTGGGGTGTATTTAAGGTCATTTGAAATATGACAGGAAAATAGTTTTCCATGCGACTGTACGGTTTGTTCTGGCATAAACAAACATCACATTGAAGAGGATGGTTTAGGTGTACAAACTCAAAGTGCCGCTAGCAGAATGAAATACAAACTAACCTGCCATAAACTAACAGTTTGTTTGTATGGATGCCAAACATCTGAAACTCATACCCCCATAAACAGTTTGTAGGTGACACACTCAGGAATAAATACAGCCCAATAATCTGGCTAGTTGTTAAGTTAACCTACAGGATATGTATGCAAAATGTATACTGTCCTCTATATGGCAGAGCTTTAACATTCACTGGAATCAAATTTATTCAGTATGTTACAGTATAGTATTGATCATGTTTAAATTGACCTTGTGAGTACTTTCATGATGCCATAGTGACACCTCTTCAAAAAAGATCTCTGATGTAATGGAGTAAACTATTAGAGATGTATCTGATTATCACAGACATATTTCATTCATGCAAGTTACACACATAGTGTTGGGTAACGTCTAATTCAGAACAGGTGATGTATTGTCAGGCCACCAAACAGGACTGGGAAGGACAAAGCTAATCATTGAAAACACGTGTGCTCATGTCAAACGGCACAGCAGCAAACATAAGAAGCCAAGACTGAGCAATTAAAAAGAGTTTAGTTTGTTTGGTCCTTCTTCTGCAGCTTAATGTCTTTTGAGCACTTGACTCTTTTGCAGAAAATAATAAAGACAGTACTGATAATATGAATCGCTGCAGCAAAGGTGTTTGAAAAAAATCCCCAAATAAAATAAAATAAAATAAAATATGTTTTTATAGAAGCAGAAATGTTAGAGGCAAAAATTGCCAAGTATGCTAAGAACTGGTAACTCCAATTTTGGTCATATCCAAATGGTGATACTTCAAATGAAGGATTATGGGTTGAGAATTTTTTTCGGGATATGGCAGCCTCTTAGAGCACATTGGATAATGTCAAAATTCATTGTCATCAAGCTTAAATTAAGCCTTTTCTTTCCTTGGTTCCTGAAAGGTTGAGATTGAGAAATTTTTTTTAGATACTTGGTTTTCACCTGACAGCTGTGATTTTTCCATGGTTCACATTTCGAGTCATGTGGGCTAACACTTAATTGTAGGCCATACATCTTATGACAGGCAAGCTTCCTGATGTTTTATTACATGCCATTAACATTGAACAGGCTTCATTGACTGGTCTGGGTGGAGTTTTCATTTGAGTTAACCTTCTATAGTCACATAAACAGACCTGTGACGCTCCACACTCGAAAACCTCAAGTCATCTCAACAACCTTGGCACTCACAGAGTTCATATTAAAGTGAGACCCAAAATGTATGCAGTAACCTGCTCAACGCAAGACAAGAAGGCAAACAAACGTGCTATATTGTCTAAATGTCAGTTTGCATGGACAAACTGGCATTTGGCCATGAGAAGTGTTGAAATTGAAGCTAATATTTGCACTTTTTAGATGTCCAACTGCCTCTGTCATGAGAAGCACCGAGCCCTCCTAGGCTGAGTCTGGCTTCATGGCGCGGAGGCAAAAAAAAAAAAAAAATGCTTTGAATTTCTGTGTATGAAGACCAGGATTATGGTGGCTTTCTCTTGTAGAATTCCAGCCATTTAGGTGTGGCCGCCCATTCGAGGTTTGATGGAATGTTGCAGAATATTTGGGATGCCAGAATATTAACCGGTGGGGTGAGCTCGCAAAGAGAGCCAATGTCAACAGAGCTCATGTCATTAACCTCTCTAACCCCTCTGGCCCACACCTGCCATGGCCACTGCGGCTTGTTCAGCCATGCTTGTCACTGAACACATTGTTTCCTGCAGCCCTACTGGACATCACCATATTCTTATTGGCATCCAGCGCTGTCAGCAGTATGATCGAGGGCGAACTGGGGAGATTCCAAGAAAAGAGCACAGTGTCTAGTGACTTTGACTCTGCCCTCCCTTCCCTTGCACAAAGAGGCATTCATTTCTTACTGGCTACCATGACAGGAGCTGATAGGGGTTAAAGATCAGTTGTTAGACAAGCATCATCAAGGAAGTGGGCAAAGTCCACTTCCACTCCATCTATCAGCTGAGGTAATGTGTACAGAGAAGCCTGTAAAACTACTATTTAATGCCTGAGGCAATGATATTTTATTGACATCTGAGGTGATAATTTACCTGATAATCAACCATTAAATATATATATTAAAAAAACAATCACAAATACAGCAGCAAGAGTAATATCTTCATAGGTACTTTCTACATTGCTTCCATTGTACTTTCTCAATACCCAGCCGCCTCTCTGGTGCTATTCTTGATAAGCTCAGGTGCTGTTGGGGTGTCTGTTAACAGGCCACACTAGTTAATATTTCATCATCCGACTGTGATCCTCTCATGATCCATCCCTGCTAAAAAATACAACAGGAATGCAGTCACTGATCGGGCACCAAGCTCGTGTTCCTGGGCTGCAGATCTATCCAAGAGCGGATAGAGACAAACACCCGAAGGCTGCCTCCGGGTCTTATGTAACCCTGTGGGAGTCTCGGAGTTTTCTTCCCTCTTCATTCACCTCCAAATGGCCCCTTTGCATGCCTCTGGCCCTGTACCGTCTCTGCAGCGCCTTGCACACGTGGATTCCATTTCAACTCCAATTAACAGCACAAGACATGTGCAAAAACCTCGCTCTCTCTTGAGCTGCCTCAAAAAGAAGCCTGCTCGTGAGGTTCACCATAGTATGTTTGCTTAAAGTGGAGGGTATGGCTTAGTTGGAATCACATAGACAAGCCCTACAGTGTGATAGTAGGTAATCTTGTTTATTTAAGACCTACAGTGCTGGAGGGAATTTCAGTTCACTCAAGGGCAATCCAGTCTGCATGCAGTCTGTGTATAGTGACACCACGGCAAGGCACAGATGCTGTCTTTCATTAGCATACCCTAGGGCTGACAGCAACAAGGGATTCTGTTACTGTTTTGGCCATGTACGTATCTCTGGCAGTGCCCATCTGTTTTCTTATTGATTTTTGAGGGTGCTATTCATAGAGTTATTCCACACCATACTCCTGTGAATGCTGATGTGCAGCGTAGTATGCTAAATTTGGCACTTGTCAATTTTCATGCTAGCTTTGCATCTTGTCATTCCTGTAGTTTCATAAGTAAACTGAACAAATCAAAAAGGTCCTATTAGCAACGTCCCTGGATGGATTCATGCAATACCTCTATGATCAAATCCTAATAAATTCTGCATTTTTAGTGGTTACTGCACTCACTTTGAGCTATGAGAGCCTGTTCTGCTATTTTGCATGCACACGAGACTTCATTAACATGCTTAAAGTGGAACAGAAAGAAAAATTATCCGACTGTCAGCAGTGGCTGTGATGGAAGGCTAATGTCCATCTGTTCTCTATCACTATGCTAGATTACCATGTTACTATCTCAGTTCCAATCTGTGCTAATCTAATTATCTACAGATGGTGCGTTAGCCTGTGTGGCAGAGGGAACACATTGACTTTCTTCTGTTGAAATTTCCATCAGACATAACTATGTGTGAATATCTAACTTAAATGATGTGTTTGGCTCATATTGGTGACTATACAATACTTTACTTTCATGTTAATGTATTGTCTAGAGTATTGATAATAACAGAAGGCCTGAATTAAGTTGCATATTTCCCTGCACTTTTGGTTTACCGTGCATTTTTTCTTCTTTTTTTCTTTTCTATCCCAGCTATGACATGGTCCATTATGGTCACTCCAACCAGCTGCGACAGGCCAAGGCCATGGGAGATTACCTCATCGTTGGAGTACATACAGACAGTAAGGGCCAAAACCAGTGGTATGAGTCCCTGAATCAGAAGAGTTCACAGCTGGCTGACATTGCATAGATATCGTCCCTTCACTGCTGCACCTTCATACGACAACCAAAACTAAACATGTAACAGACTCAATATAAAATTCAGACCCCACTTACAGATTCTGACACCTGTCTAATCCTTTCAGGATCCTCTGCCACCACCACATTCTCTTTCTCTCGGTTTCCCTTTGTTCCTCAGCCTTTAAGGGCTTTATCTAAAATCGAACTCCATCTCAACCCTTTTGCCTCGAAAGACCATTGATCATCTCCCTCACTGCTTTCATCCCCAAACCTTCGCCTCCATTCCCGCCCGATATTCCTTTTTCCTCCACCACCTATGTTCCAGCCTGAGGCTCCCCGCTCTGGGAAGACGCCAGACAGCCAGCCTCTGTTTATTCTCTTCAGTCCCATGATCAACAGCCAGGCACCAGCTGTGTGCTGTAAGCTTAGGCGGGTTGTTGTAACAGTAGTGCAGGGACCCAGTGACTGTGCACACCACACCGCCTTGGTCTCCTACGGCACACCAGGGCGTTCTGACACTGTGACATGGGGCGATGGTGCCAGCATTTATGATAACAACATTACTCAGGCTTAACAGACAATGAAACCTCACACTACAGTCAGAGCCAGCTCAGATAGCAACAACCTTTCCCTTCACTAAAGTGATAACGGGCTATCTCAATGACAAGGGTGATGCTGCAGTCATTTATGACGAAACTGCTTATCTGAATGTATTTTAATGCCGGTTTCTCTGCATGTGTTTTGCCAGTCCTTGTTAGTGAAAGTCAACACTATTGTTTATCTTTTTGCTCATAAGGTGAGATAGCAAAGCACAAGGGTCCGCCAGTCTTCACTCAGGAAGAAAGGTACAAGATGGTGCGTGCCATAAAATGGGTGGATGAGATAGTGGAGGGAGCACCATATGTCACCACCCTGGAGACCCTAGACAAGTACAACTGTGACTTCTGTGTACATGGAGGTACAACAGCCTGTCCTTATGTATGGCCACATATGGATGACAAGTCATGGACAATGTTTCATTGGCCTTCTTTAAGCATAATGCTATATCAGTGATTTTGGATTGTTCATTGCAGGATATGATATAGCTTACATTTGCTCTGGATACAGTGTAATATACTTTAGATACTGTCATTTCAGATGACATAACACTAACAGTGGATGGAAAGGACACATATGAAGAGGTGAAGAAGTCAGGACGATACAGGTGAGATATACATTTAAAATCTGCCGAAGATAATTCAGTAATCAAAAAGGGGTGTTTCTTGTTATTAGATGTATGTGATCTATTCAGTGTTAGTAGATAGTTTCTCATGTTTGCCATATTATTACAGGGAGTGTAAGAGAACCCAGGGTGTTTCCACCACAGACCTGGTCGGCAGGATGCTGCTCATGACCAAAGCGCACCACAGCAACATTGTGAGTACAGCCTTGTCCTCTGTCTGTTCTCTTGTTTGCCCGTGCAAGAGGATAAAGTGCTCAAGCCTGATTTGCTCCTCTCTTCTCTTTAGGATAGTTCAGACTATCAGCAGCACACAGACAACTTTGGTAAGGTAGGTATCACATCCACATGGTTATATTTCCATCTTATTTTTATATTCTCTGTCATTACCAAGTCAATGTTAAGTTCTCAAATTGTGTCCACTTGAAACAGCTTACTGCCAAACCGGGTCTATTTGAGAGCAAATCCTTGGGTATTTAGCTTTCTCTGCCTGTTTTGCTGTTAGGGCCAGATGCCAACCACCTCCAAACAAAGGCCTTTACTGTGGGCCCACTTTATAATCAAACTGTGGGTCTGGCCAGTAAACAATGAATGCCATCTCTGTTCCTGGATGGGGAAACTAACTCAGGGTCAACATGCTGTGGTTTTAAATAGTGCTAAAAAAAGAGAGAGAGGGCCCATTTTAGTGTCTTAAGACTGGAAAAATAATGCTGTGAATTTGGCTAGCGCTGAATAAATGCCCCGGAGATTTGTGGGCCAGCTCAGTTTGCCATTGATTTTGTGATCACCATAGGGATAATCACTCCTCACACCACTGGGTGGTGCTGTTGCAGCAGTGGTATTCATTTTCACCAACGTACTTTAGCATCAATGGCTATACTGATGTGAATCTTACTCATTGTTTTCTTTATCACTCTACTTATTCCTCCTATTTATGGATTATGGGGGTCGCATGGTCAGAAGGGGCACAGTCCGTGGACAGGGGTGTCTCAGTTCCTGCAGACTTCCCAGAAGATCATCCAGTTTGCCTCAGGTCAGGAGCCTCAACCTGGAGACACTATCATCTATGTGGCGGGAGCCTTCGACCTCTTCCGTATCCTTTCATAACTGAACTAGACAATTATTGGGATTCCTGACTGAAAAGACTGTTACTCTTCCGTCAAAAACATGCACAGGTTGATAAATTGAGAAGCTTGAGTGACTGGAATTTCTAAAAATGAGTGCTAGAACTGCTGAAAGTTGATCTGTATGCTAAACGTTCATTTAGCCAGACTACTTTTGCATAATGTGAACAGTTTCTACCAAATAATAAGCGGGTATGAACTGTATTTTCTCCCTTAATGAGTCTTCTTTCAGACATTGGCCATGTAGACTTCCTGGAAGCAGTGCATAAGCTCGCAGAAAAGCCATATATTATAGTGGGGTTGCACTTTGATCAGGTGAGTCCCTTTCCCTCTTTTCTCCTTTCACCTGGGTGACACAGCTAGAGCATTCTCGAATCTTGTGTTAGCTTTTTAACATGAATTTGTGCTTTGTGTTTTTCAGGAGGTGAATCGCTACAAAGGGAAAAATTACCCCATCATGAATGTCCATGAGAGAACGCTGAGTGTCCTGGCTTGTCGAGTGCGTTCTCTCTCTTTCTACATGATCATAGTGCATCACATGTATACTTGGCAAGTAGAAATATAAGACTCAAACATCTAATTGCCTTTTTATGTGTTTTCTTTTTTCACAGTATGTGTCTGAAGTGGTGATCGGTGCACCTTTTGCAGTCACAAAAGATTTGCTTGACCATTTCAAGGTAAACTGAAGCAATGCAGTTACCTCCCTGTGCTGGAAAGCAATGTTTTAAACAATCTAGAGTCGAAATAAGATCAAATCACCTAAGCATGGCTTCATATTTACAGGTGGATCTTGTATGCCATGGGAAGACAGAGATATACCCTGACAAGGATGGATCTGACCCCTATGCTGTAAGATCCCAAACATTTTAACGTCATACATTATTGGGTGAGCATTTTTAGAATATGTGTGATATGTTTAACAATTTTTTTTTCATATCCAGGAGCCCAGGAGAAAGGGTATCCTGCGTACTGTTGACAGTGGGAACAGTCTCACTACGGATGCCATTGTGCAGAGGATAATCAAAAACAGGTAATAAGATCAAAGTTCTTGTCAAGTACATTCCAGAAAAACTAGGATGCACCAAATGGCCAAATATAGATTATATCTATTAGGCAGCACTCTTGGTTTCTACCTTTCCTAAGACTTACTGTATACTTTATCCAACTTGCCTTGTATGATCCAGATTGCTGTTTGAAGCTAGGAACCAGAAGAAGGAGGCCAAAGAGATTGCTGTGATCCAGGCCATGAAGCGACAAGAAGAGGAAAAGACTAAAGAAAGAGCCCAGGCTGTACTGTAGGAAGGCCCCAAAATAAATACCATACATGCAGTGTCAGCAGACACTGACAAACTCAATCCATCTAAACTCCCACACAGTAAAATCATCCCTCCTCATGAGTGTTGTGGCACCCTCCACACACTATCGGTACTATTAGCAGTCCCTGCAACAACCCTTTTGTCTTAAAAGGGTGGCTTAGGTATCTGCTGCTGTGGTATCATCAGGTATATGTGTGGGCAGGGATGCTCTGTGACTTAAACATGCTGCATATATGCAACTATATGTAATTTCAATCTGTGTCATTCAACAAATCACCCTTACAGACATCTAGTCGTCCACTTTTCCCTGAGTTACAGACAGCGCAATCGAACGCCCAGAGAATAGAGGATATTGCCATGTCTTCAATAGTCTATTTTGTGTCTTGAGATATTGTTCATTCCTCAAGTACTTTGACTTATTTGCCTTCAAAATTGTACAATTCATTTTATAGTTTTTTTTTTTTTATCATGGGATTGGCTATGTGAGGGGCAAGTGAGGAGATGTTAGACAAGACTTGGAGTTGTTGGTGACTAACGAGGAGATAATTTGCCCTCACAAGATGATTGCCGAACAGCAAACTTTTTTTTTGTCATTTCCACGGGGCTGTTGCTGCTTTCTGCCCAGGAATGGGCTTAGCCTCTCAACACGTTGTCAATCTGATCTATCTCTGTATATATGTACTGTATGTATCTATTATAAATTAATAATAACAGGCTCTCTGGAAGATGCTGAAACCACTGGAGAATTGGGAGTGAAAACTTCCCATCCCACTGAAGGCATTCCAGCGGCTGATTTTTCAGAAGAAGCTGAGGGTATTGATTGAATTATAAGTTTATAATATATAATTAAATGGCCCTGCATCAGTAAACTTTGTCTCCCCTTTTTTTCCCAAAAGCTAGTCATGTAATACTGCCCCAGTGACTACCCTCTGCTTCCAGCTGGAGTATTTCAGCCTTTGGAATTGAAAAAAGTTTTGAGTATTTGATGGGCCGACTTACGGGACCTCATGTACATACCAGACTTTGCTCCAGAATGCACTGACTGTAAACTGTTCAGAAACATCAGAACTGCTCTGTTTTATGGACAGAGCAGCTTTTTAACTAAAAAAAAATGCACATGATTAAGACCTGCACATCTGACCTTTTGAGTGCAATTGTTTCTTCTTTTTTTAAAAAAAAAAACACTCCTTAAACTTATTCTAGTATAGAGCATTATAGAGGTTTAACAGAATGTTTTTAACATTTATCGTAGAATAGAGAAACTATGACAGACGCTCAGTGTTGTTGACTTGATCATGACGTAGACCTCTTACTGTCATTTTTGAGCCCTAAATAATTAAACCTCTATCTCACTGGGATTAAATATGATATATTTTTTTTGTAGATGTATATTTTACAGACCTCGTGTCCATTAACTCTGGTTGGTTTCATATTGTTTCAAAAGCATATTAAAATGTCTGTATGTCAAGTTGGAATGTATTAAGTGTAGGCTATACTCTATATGTTACTGACAACTCCCAACTTACAAATACTGTGGAAATCAATCCACCTGCAGTATATTATCTCTGACAATAACAACAACTTCATCTGGAAAGCTGTGTTTGTCATCTTGTTTTAACAAAAAAATAGAAAATGTTGCCTTGATGTAGGAGGACTGTCATGTCTGATTTATTTCCTCATGTATAATTGAGGTAAGCGAGCTGGCTGCGCATTAATCACATTATGAAAAGGTAAGGTTATGACTTGGACACTAAAGTGACCTTTGATTAGTAGAGATGATCTTAATTTTGCAATATATGAAACACTCACACTGAGAGGTTGGTAAATGTCAGGCCATTAAGATCAGATTATTTAGCAGCAGATCAGTCCCTAACAAAGTTCTGTATGCTCTCCAAAGAGACTGCAGTGGGAAAGCTAATACGCACTGTGACCTTTTATATATGTTTTACCACAAGGCCAAAACAAACCATGTTAAATTTGAAAGCATGGCCTTGTTATATGATTATTGATGGCATCACATAATATCATTTCTAATGTTATGCAAACTGAAGCTCTGTTGGCTTCTACAGCTGAATAAGCAAACCATGTCTAATTTATGACCAAAAAAATAGCCGTTTGAGGTCATATGCTGCAACTATGGAGTGCCTGTGTAGCAAAGTGTCCCCATACATGTTTCTCAAGACTTAGATAAAAATTACAAGTACATATTTTGACCAATTTAAGCAATTTAAGGAAATAGTCATCTTGCTCTCAGCTATGTTTGTTTTTGAGCATTAATGGATTTTTGGTATCAAAGATCTAAGCAAATATGACAAATGGTGGCTTAAAGTAGCAGATCACCAAGTACTGGTCGTGTGTGCGTGCGTGCGTGCGTGCGTGTGCGTGTGTGTGTGTGGAGGTCATCAAATGGATTTAAGCAGAGATTTTACCCATTCAAAAGGTAGGCTTAAGTGCTTTCATCAGGAAATACCATAACACCATTTATTTATTTATTTATTTGTTTGTTTGTTTGTTTGTTTGTGTGTTTGTTTGTTTGTTTATTTATTTATTTATGGTTTCAGTCAGTGTTTATGTTGATGATTTCACTTTCATATTAACTCGGTAGCTTTTTACCTTTTTTTTCTATCTTTCAAATGTGATAATAGGTTAGGCTACGTTTTTATTTTGAGGGCAAAATTTCCTTACTTATGGCCTTTTTCTCTCTATATCGCATAAATGATCGGACCGGAAGTACTTTTTATTCTGCCTAGTGTGACACTTTAGAAGCTTCATTTTTGCGCACATACTTTACACACCTGTTCTTAATTAAGAAATGAAAATCAGTTCCTTTCCTTTTCCCCTGTTTGTTTGATCTTGAAACAAACTCTCCCTAGCAGGTGGTATTGCGGTTTGTGCTGTAAAGCAGGATACATCAGGCTACACTGGCGTGCAGAGCAACAGATAGAGATGTTTTGTTGCCTCAGTATTCTCCCAGTCCCTCTACAGGTAATAAATTCACTTCATATTGTTTGTGGCCGTGTAGCTATATAGTAAACTCACCTAAGTTACTGCTGTTAGCTGTCTGTATTTCTCCTAGACGTCTCTCGGTCAGTAATTT
>OMKZ01046638.1:0-23516 GCA_900302535.1 Neoniphon sammara | reverse complement strand
TGTTAGCTGTCTCTCAGTAATTTTACAGTTTGTTAGAGTTTGTTGTTTTGTTTTGGAGGGTAGCAGCTTAATCATTATTGTGCTAACTTAAAAAATGCAAGTGACCATTTAATGTACTTTCTGAGAAATTAAAATCTCTTACAATAAAGAATATTAATTAAATATAAACAAAATATACAGAAATGGCGACAAATTTTAGGTATACCCGTAGATAGCATTCAACTTAAATATTTTGAGTGGCCAAAACAGAATTTTGGTACACATATATGTCAAGAGTAGGCCTATGTTGAAAATGAATGTCAACTACATGCGCATATACTTATTTTGGCCAGTTTTTATAGCCTAGATATTGAAATGGTTCTTATTCTGAAGTGTATGTGAAAATGTTGAGTGCCATATTATTGGCCAAAAGTGGAATAGCTTACAGGTTGCACATGAAAAATGTGAACATCTTCCTTTAAGTACTTCTCCCTTGGCTGTAGATCTGCCTGGGAATGTGCCTCCACCAGGATATCACTGAGGAGAATAAAAGGGCCAAAATCCAGAGCTCTAAAATAGAACAAGATCTATGTGAACATGCCAAGAACGAGATGAATGTGGTTAAAATCCTCATGCTAGGTGAGTCAAAAGGTGTTTCTTCGAGATTTGTATCATTCTTAAAATGTGTCACTGACTTATTGACAAGCCAAGTGAAATGATTTATCTGGCTTATGGATCAGGGACTGCAGAGAGTGGAAAGAGCACCCTGATCAAACAGATGAAGATAATCCACAGCAATGGCTTCTCCAGACAGGAGCTCTTTAGTTTCAAGGTAAGCCTGCTGTACTAAATATATAACTGAGACTAGCCCCATACTGTAATTAAAGTGAACGGTTACTATATTATTTAGCAAATGAACAAGCTTACAGTTTTGTCTGTCAGTTGCCTTGTAATTATGTTTTATGTTGAGGTCTGTCTAAAAAGTCTATCTATTTATCTATCTATCAGCATGGGGAGTCTAGTCATAGAGGAGTCTCTCTAGTACTATAAGGAGTAATGACTTTTGAAGGCTGTTTCTCTCTGAAACCAAAATTTCTATAAAGTTTAGAACATGGCTGTCCTTGACTGTGGTGGTTTAAGTTTTTGTCATAGCAATTATAGGTGTGCTGCTGCTGTCCTTGGCACAATCCTGTTTGAGTATAGTCTCACATAGTAGCAGTTAAATAAAAAAAAAATCTTTCTTTCTTTCTTCATAAAAATGAACTAATATGGAAGCTACAGGTAGCCAGTTGCATCTAAATAAAAAATAACTGTCCGAAGTTCCAGCAGCACATCAATCAAGGGTCAAAAATGTTCACTGTCATCCTCCACAGCCTGCCATTCTCGACAACCTCCTGACCTCGATGAAGGTTGTGCTGCGGGGCATGGGCATGCTGAGGATTAACCTCGCTAACAAGAAGAATAAGGTACAGACACTATGGATTTCAGTGATTCAGCAGCCATACCCCACATTGTTCTTTTCTTTCCATCTGCTTTTAACTGTATCCTTCCTTTAGCACACTAAATGTCAGTCTTTATGTGACGTTCCTCACTGTCCAGAAGTCATTCTAACATCCTGACTGACTGCCAATCGAATTCAGTTTACGATTGATTATCTTATTTTGATAACTGTGATGTTATGGGCCTGGGAAGTGTGAGCAATTTGTGTCCTCTGGTAGCAAATCTATGATGTATTGCTTGCCATCTTGGACTGGAAAATAACATTCACTACCATTACAGTGTTGGAATATATTTTTCTCATATCAATTCAAGGTAATCGTATTTTTCTGCATACTGTGAAACATCCTGTGTATAAATAAATCAGGATCTGACTGGAATGACTGAAGCATTCCTCTTCTGTCCTCAGGCACACGCACGCTCCATCCTCTCCTGTGGTCAGTGTTTAGGCGAGGACCAGGAGCTGCTGCCATTTGTTGCCCATGCTTTCTGCGCCCTCTGGGCTGACCAGGGGGTGCGGGCTGCAGCAGCCAAGGGCTACGACTTTGAGCTGAATGACTCGGCGCTCTAGTGAGTAGGAGGACCTTAAATGATCTACATTGTTCAGTGCCCCCGGATTATGACTGACCGTAGAATTGCCACGGGAAATTGCGCAGAAAAAAGCATGTCATCACATCTTGTCAATACAGTGTAACAGTAAAAGCAAGCAAACGCCAAGAATAAATCTTCTCCAGGAAATGATTCCTCTGACATTTGGCAAATGGGAGGCTTAATTGGAACCAAATTAAAAAGCACTGTTTACAGATATCCGGGAAGACGGGGACTAGGGGTGCGGATGAAATGGACGTGATTAAAGTGTTTGTTTTCTTGTTTGGCGAGCAAGGAGTGAGACTGCATGTGTAAATGTGTGAGGCTGTGGTTTCCTTAAAGCCTGTGCCTCAAGCACAGGTTTAAGGAAAAACTGGCATCAGCTATGTGTCAAATATCATGCAGAATTATTTTCATTTTATCCGCCACAGAGTCACTGAAGAGTAAAACACTCAGTAGGTGTCATTTCCTTGCAAATGATGTCCATATATCATGAAATGTAACACGTTGCCATAGAGCTAGTGTTTTTCCAACAGCCTGTTGTGGAAGACACTTCATCTTTGAGTGGGCAGATCTTTTTCCCCAATAGCTGCAGTAGCTGTCCTTCAGAAATGATACAATTATTCTCTTTCAATAGGGTGTCACAAAAAGCATCCTGTAAAAGCTGTCATCAAATCCAAATTCAGTGCTCTCTATAGTTCATTTGTGGAGTGAGTGTTGCATCATCAGCTGAAGTGTGGATAATAAACTGAAGTGGGGAATACACTTCACTAAATGCCATCATTATTTTTTTTCTTTTCTTTTTTTTTTGTGTTACACTTGTGTGTAACGCTTTAAAAGAAAAACAAAAGCTGTTCAAAATCCTCTACCGGTGATGTATCTTATATTTCTGGGCCCATTTTGTTGTTTGCTACATATTTTCTCTTGTTCTCTACATAACTGGCCAAATGTAGATGACATGACATCAGGATATTTTCAACACAGCTATGATAGTTTGATAGCAGCAAAATCTTTGAGCCATCAGTGATAAATGTCAGGTTTTTGGTTTCAGTCCGTCAGAATCAAAGATGCACCATTTTACACGATAATCAACAGTCATATAGAGAGAAAGCTCCCATAGAAGAGGTAAACCAATACCAATATCACCACAGACTGTAGCCTCAAAAGACCATAATGCAAGGCAGACCTTGTAAAAAAAAAAAAAAAATCTTTGTCTATGCAGGTAGTGAATGAATATTTTCAGGCACATTCTCTGGAGTTTGTCAAAAGCATTCAGAGTAATGCAGGAAATATCTGAAAGTGGAATTTTTCTTTCTTTTCTTCTCTTTTTTTTTTAAGTCACGGTTAACCTTCAAATGGGCTGATTTAAAGTAGTTCTTATCTCGGAGGCAGCAGGGTGAGTTCTGCCATGCTAAATCCTGGTACCCCGGCTGAGAAAGACGAGGACATGACGGCTTCATTATCGGAACTCAATAAAAGTGTCTGTGGTCGGGAGCTGCAGGATGATATGACACTACACTAGCTCCCTTCCCCTGTTCTCACTCAGCTAGATCCATATTGATCTCCTTCTCCTGAAATATTGGGTTAGACTGTGTCGTGACACACCTCAGACTTCCCCAGGACTTTAAGGGCAGGAGGCACTTCAATGTGCAAAACGACTTCTTGACTATCAGCTTCGACATAAATTAAACTACTGTGACTGAAACATTTGCAGTCTCGGGAGATGAAATATTGATACGACCTGTGGCTTATTGCTATAGCTTCAATCAAAAAATAGCTTTAACAACTGCAGTTCACTGCTTCTAGAAAAATGGAAATTTAGAAATGGAAATCTTCCCAAGCTCTGTTGTTTCTGGATGGGTTATTCTGTAAGACAGCGGTTCAGTGGAGAGCAGCAGGGGGTTTGAGGATTATGCCCACCTTACAGCACATGTTGCCCCTTTTGGATGCAGCTTCTGGGTGAGTGTGCCAGGTCATATCAACCCCCCAGTGCTGCTGAGGCTGCCCGATGTCTCGGCTCCTATTCCTCTCGGTCTTTTAGGCACACTGAATTACCATTGGACCTCCAACGCCTTGACATGCTATAGGTTTCCTCTCCGCAGGTCATATGTAGCAGGGACACAAAACCAGGGTCATTCAGGGCGTTGGACATGCACCCCTGGAGTGTGTTGGGATAAGATTGAACCAGACTGGAATGTCACCAGTCTCCTGGCTGGATCAGGTGGAGGGAATGAGGGCTGAAGCTAGACAATGCTGGCTGCACCCTGTAGCTATCTGTTTACAGTGGCCTGGGGCTTTTTATCCAGTGCCAGCTGCCCTCTGTTGCTTTGGTAAAGAGCTAATTGTTCTTAATGACCAAAAGTTAGTTTTGGTAAAAGTCAGGTCATTTTCACCTTCCTCAGTGACAAACAGGATTTGGCCATGACCATGATTATGAATATAAACTTGGGGTATTGTGTAGTTGAGTGAACACAAATGATCTTATGAATCTTACGATGGCACACTGTATTACATATTACAGTATGCCTTAATGCACTGTGGCACTGCTGATGTCTTTACTGTTTTGTTTTCGAGGTTTCTAGTGTCTCCTCAGTTGATGTTTCTTACTGTTTTGTCTCATTTCCTTTGCAGTTTTTTTGAGAACATGAGCCGGATCATCGCTCCCAACTACATTCCCACAGAGACAGATGTTCTGAGAGTGAGAGTGAGGACCTGCGGAATCATTGAGACGCAGTTTCAAGTAAATGAAATGATCTTTCGGTAAGACACATTAAGCTTGTAGTGCAAAAGTAGTTTAAACGTGATACTTTGCTGGACAGGTTCAACAGCTACAACTGGCCAGCAGTGCAGATGTTCCCTAGCATCACAGAAATGCTTTATACTGAATTCATAAGAATGATTTATAAAACTCCATATGCATTATTTATAAATGACCTAAAAAGCCTAAAAAGAAAGTAGTAAAATATCCATAATTTAGAATGAGTAACAATTACAACAATTACATCCTTTGGATTAAAACTGCATTTCACTTTGGAACAGTTCTGCCTTTGCATTTCACATCTGTACATCATCACTTGAAAAGGCAGCCATCAGCACCAGCTACACTGTAGAGCCATAGTCACAATGACTGGCTTTTATTCCCGCCTCCATTCATTCAGAATCATTTCCCTAAATAGTCACTTTTGAAATGCATATGTGATGTGTTATGACACACCAAAGTGTAAGTCGTAGCTACCCTTTGAAACAATTGGGACATTTGGTGTTGTTTTTCAAATTTCATGGAGTTTTTGACGATATAAACTGAAAATTAAAGCTGCACGCTAAACAGGAACTGGGAGAAAACACACACACGTGCAGTTTGACATCAATACTTACACACACGTGCAGTATAATGCACAAGCATTCAAACAGACTCTAAGTGTACATGTAAGGTTGGGAACATTGGTAATGACAGTGTCTAAACTGGCAGAGTCCGTTGATCCCCATGTTAACTGATGTTAGCTGTTGACTGTTCATGTGATGAACCTCTCTGATGCCACTCTGACAGATGGAGAAGAAAGTTTGGTATAATGTGTTTTCAATTAAAACTGTTAATCTAATTTCAAAACATGATTTTTTTGTTCTGCAGTTTTTTATCAGATTTATTGGACTTTGCTCGTGGTTCCTTGACTATGTTAGTCTCAGCAGTTTAGGCAAGGCTCTCGTGACCTGGCCTCACCACCAACTCACCAAGGGACCCTGAGCAGAAGGCTGAACTCTTCTCACAGCTGGTGCAGGCAGCATCCTGAGGCATGATTCAGAGCCATGAAATATTGATCGTTTCGCTCTGCCTGTTTATTCTAGGAAAAAGAACAGAAACAGAGGAAGCATAGCAATGACCATTTGCTTTTGAACCTCCACCCCCTTTCAACTTTGTTTTTCAGAGTAAGGAACTAGTCATAATTCTCCTGGCACCTGATTCTCGTGCTCCTGTTCAAGTCTCCTGTCACAAACACGATTCTTACAAAACAGCACTAGCATAATGTTACATGCGGCCTCCTCAAGCCTTATATCTCCAACAGTGTAATGTGAAACTTTTCACAGCAGTCGACATGTAAGAAACAAAATTTAGGTTTCACCAGCACTGTACTCAGGAGTTTAGTATATAATAATCAACCAAGTTATTGCAACATGTCATTTTATGTAAGACAATATTCTGTGATATTTTCCCATTTTTATTTAAGAAAGTTTGTCTTTAATAATACTAACAGTTACCTATAATTGCAGCCCAAAGATGCCTGATGTAGCTAAACAAGATTCTCACACAAATATCACAGAACAGACCAGAGTCATGCAGTAGTAAAGTATGCAGCACATATAAGTAGTATAACTTAAATAATTCTTATTCTACCTGCTGTAACATTACCTGCATGCATAGTTGTTTTGTTTTTTTTCCATAGTTTATCTAAATATTATTCAAATGATCAGGCCTTGTTAACTCCATGATACAATATGTGTTTTATGTTGTTGTTGTTTTTTTTATGTTACGTTCCATAGTTAAAGGAAATGTATTGCACAGGTTTTCTTCAAGCTCCAAACTCCACCTCTAAAATCATATCATACCTAATAATATCTAGTTGTGTAACTATTTCAGCATTGATTTGCCCCAGAAGTAGTACAGGATAGTCAGTAGAACTGGATTGAGAGGACTTGACTCTCTCATATCTTTAAAGTTCTTTTTCACAAAACTTGGTGCCACAAATTCAGTAACTTTATTTTTCCTCCTTGGATTTAAGTTTGAGGTGTATGATTTTGTACGTCTGATCATAACAGCCTTCTCCGGGCTATCAGTGATGATTTTCCCCTTTCTGCGCCACACATACTACTGACATCAAATGCCACAGTTAAGGCTTATTGTCCTCCAGCTTGTTAAAACTCACTCTTGACTGCCATAAACGTTTCATTACCTCTGACATGAGTAGTGCAGTCTTACACCTGGAGACTCTCTGCTCCAAATGGGAAGTTATTACCTGTGTCACCAAGACCCACAGCTTTACTTTGTGCAAGATTTTCTATATCATTTTTAAGTAAATGTACTGAGACTTTTCCTGGTTAAATAAAGGTTAAAGGAAAAGAAAAAAAAGAATATTTTTCACCTTTTTTAAAATTTATTTGAATGTTGCACTATTTCTTAAGAGTGCATATATTGCCATCTTGGCCATTTGAAGAGAATGGCTTTCACTTTTTTTTTTTTTTTTTAATAAACGTAATTTTTCTTGGGAAGTAGTGACAACAGTAAAGCTTTTAAATTCAAATTTTCTGGTAAGAAACATATTTTAATATTGATTTTTTTTTAAAGCTGATAAGTAACATTATTTGCTAATCCATTTTAAAAAGCTTGAGCCTAATCCCTGGAGAGTGCAGAGTGTGCTGCGCTGTCTACTGCAGTGGAGTAATGCCATGCATTATAAACTGGTGTGGAGCGACTTGAAGTGTGACACACCTTGAAGAGGATCTGTCAAGCATGTAGAATGAATCATACTAATTTTAGCACTTTCTTTTGGCTCTTGTACTAATCAGCCATGATGCAGTCATATCATCATCCACTCGCTGTCTGTTTGGTCAGTGATTAGCACATCACTGGTGGGATAAAGTGTGAATGAGCCTTCTGTTGCCTGTTGACAGGATGTATGATGTAGGAGGCCAGCGGAGCCAGAAGAGAAAGTGGCTGAGCTGCTTTGACTGTGTTCAGAGTGTGCTGTTTGTTGTGGCCCTCAGCAGCTACGACAGGACCCTGACAGAAGACCCCTCAACGGTATGCTGAACAGCACAAGGCTTTTTATGAAGCACCATTTGACATCTAGAGAAATTCACTCTTGGCTAGTCTCATAAATCACAAAGTATAATGCTGATAGAATTTTTGTTTTGACACAAACAATTCCTGAAAGTTGCTGAAAAATCATCTGTGCACAGAGTATTTGTAGTTAGCCTTCTTCTCCTTTCTTCCTGCAGAACCGCCTGCAGGAAAGCCTTGAACTTTTTACATCCATCTGCACCAACACAGTTTTTAAGAGCTCTTCACTGGTAAGTTTATTTGTACTTGTTTTGCACATCCTACTTCAGAGTGCGCAGAATCTTCAATCAGAAATGACTTCCTTTCTCAAACATGAATGCCAATATGCTGAACTTCAGCCTACACATAATACACATCAATCACTCAACAAATCGGAGTTTTGTTTCCTCTGGCTTTTGCCAGTGTGCTGTGCACAGATTGTGTTTCTGTCATGTCTGTAGTCAAGGTAAATATGTGGGCGTGAGAGAAGCACTAAGTGCCCTTTGGTAATCACTCTTGCCAAGCAGACAGGGCACAACCAGGCTATGATTGCCTTTGACATGGATAATTAGCATTGAAGGTATTATTGAGGTGTAGGGCAGTTTTTTTCTGTTTAGTGCATTGGCTGCAGATACTATTTAAAACATACTGTTAAAATGTGAACCAATTTATATGTTTATGTGTGGGTCACTTGTTGGTGAGTGGTATATATACATCCTCACTTAATTAGCTCACAGCATTTGGGCAGGGTTTTCTTTAAGCCATCTCCTCTTACATCTTTCTGATTGCATTTTTAATGCATAGCAGCTAATTATTTGTGTATTACCAGTGTGATGAGAATGCTACAGAGGTGGAATAAAAAGGAACATATCCAAGTGAACATGAGATGCCTTGAGACTTCACCTATCTATAGATCATGGTCTGAACCAAAGCAATGCAGTCCACACAAAGGAGGATATCAGGGCAAGGCAGTCACAGCCCAGCATATTAGGTCAGCATGTATACTGTTATAAGACTAAGTAACAGAAAATGGACAGGACAGCATGTTTTCCTGACCAATTTTTCTATTAACATGCACCTTTAAATTAGTTAAAGTTTTTCTGTCTTTCTTTTTCTTTTTAGTGTGTTTACAGAGTGTTTATTTTAAGTGTTTAAGTTTAGCCATTATGCATTTTAGGCCAATGATTTATGCTGTCAAAAACTACCACTAAAAGGCACTGATGGATGAATGATTTGAATGTTGAATGTCTGATTTTTTTGTTGAACATTTTCATGGTTACCTTTCTTAAGATTCTGTTCATGAACAAAACCGACCTTTTCCGGGAGAAGATCCTACACTCTGGAAGACACTTACGATTTTACCTTCCTAGTTATGAAGGTATGCTGGCATGACTTCTTTTGTGCATTGGTTTTCTTGTATATGCATATATAGAGAGAGAGGATAGTGGGGTTAAAAAGTCTGAGTCGACTACCAAGAACTCCAGTTTCATTATTTCTAGAAAGTTAATACACATTTTTAGGGAAATTATTAAACAAGATTGGATCATTTATCATTAATAAAAGTCACAAAAAACAGATTCAGCATTTACAGAAAATCAACATTTCTCAATATTTATGTACATTTGCAGCTTGCACTTTGTCTGGCATTGATTCTATTCTTCTAATTCTATTTCTAGGTCTATGGATTTTTTTCTTCCTCTTCAGAATTTGAGAATTTGCGTTTTTCAAGCACTCTATGTTACAGTACATTTCCCCCTTGCTTTTTCAAATGTTCCCAAAGATGTTCAGCAGGGTTCAGGTCTGATGACTGTGCAAGTAAGGCCATGCAAGTCAGCGCTCCTGTCTCTTCCCTGGACTACAGACAAGCCTGGCACAGCGTGCTCAGGGTCCTCCTCCACATACCTTTTAAGCCGGAGGGGATGACAGGTCTCTGTAGAATAGAGTGTTACAGTTCTTCTCTTTGCTCAGTGTGCAGTTGATCCCGTGCAAATCACAAACTCCAGATCAGGTGAAACAACCCCACACCTTAGGATTTCCACCACTTCTTTGACTCTAGGCTTTATGCACTTTTCCATTAACGTCTCCTCACATAAGCTGTACAGCTGCAAACATAAGGTTCAAACTTTGATTAATTTGTAAACTGTTTTTTCATAGTCTTGAACAGCTAAATAGGTGCCACTCTCCCATTAAGGATGCAGTTTGCCAATCATCTGCTTTGTTGACTGTATTTATATAACTGGAGTAGGGAGTTCTTTGTTCACTTGGCTTTGTATCTTGCATGCATATAGGGTGTGACAACAGTTGGAGAAATACTTACCAATGGTTTATGAAAAAGATCTTCAGGCATTTCTAAAGGATTTTTCAAATATCTAAAATGTATTTATCAGTTCTGAATAACATTTTCTTGAGTAAGAAGTATTAACTGAGTAAAAGTAGTTTTTGATAAACTATGAAAACCAGTTCTTGGTAGTGGACCCAGACTTTTGGACCCCACTGTATGTCCAATGTAATGTTAATACAGGATTGTCCAGTGAGAGCGGCTTCTCAAGAGTTAACAGTGAACTAGGGGAAGTTGTTGAAGAAGTTGAAGTGTGCAACCTTGGATCCCACAAGGAATTGTTTGTATTCCTGCCTCTTCCTTGTTTGAATTGGCATTGGTCACTGCATCCTTTCAT
This sequence comes from Neoniphon sammara, assembly GCA_900302535.1. NCBI lineage: Eukaryota > Metazoa > Chordata > Actinopteri > Holocentriformes > Holocentridae > Neoniphon > Neoniphon sammara. The sequence goes on along the minus strand of OMKZ01046638.1, from coordinate 12,965 downwards.
CACTGGGGAATTCCCTCCTGCCAGACTGTCACAGCTTTCATATACAGTCCTTCACCAGCCAGATCATGCACATGTATAATTCAGTCTCTTTCACGGCAACTGGAAAGCAGACTAGCCATGTCAGGCTCCATGTAGCATCCTGTTTTTTGTGTGTGTTTGGGGACTGAGAATGAGAACTTATTTACAGATTCTCAGTGAAAGCCAAACCCTTGTTTTATTGATATTGTTTGAACTTGGTTATTAAATTGCCTCAATGTAGCCAGGACTGCAAAGTTACTGTGAAAATGTTTCACTTGTGTCCATCCATTTAGTTCACACATTCAGAGAACGGCACTCCACTAAATTAATGTTTATAGCACCGAACTTAATAGATTGCTCTGCAGATGTAACAATGGTATCTTCCTTCATCCGCACACAGGAGCAGATGGTGATGTGGATAGTGCAGCACATCACATTACTGCCATGTTTGTGGCGTGTAACAGCAGGTCAGACAAGCCAGTGTACCAGCACTTCACTACTGCCACAGACACCGCTAACGTCCAGGTGGTCTTCCAAATGGTCATGGATCAGATCATCAGGGAGAACGTCGCAGCGGTCCCTCTGCTGTAAAGGAGCCCTGAAGACTTTAGATTGTGTAGAGTGTTTTTACTGTAATTCAGTAATTTAATGCTATTTATATGCTTAATGCTATTTTTATATGTGCATCCCTCAGGCCTCCCCCTGCCAATTTAAAATGACAAACCAAAACTTAAAGTTTTGGTTAAGGGACTTCCAGCTGCAGTGCAGTTTGTATTTTAAAGCTTTTTATTTTATTTTTTAAATAAAATATTTATTGATAAACATACTTGGTCCTTTGTTTTATACTGTTTTTTGAACAGGTTTCTTTCTTACCAAAGGAGTAACTCTTGTTATTTCTTATCAGAATGAAATGCTAACAGTGCAACATACAATAGGACATTGCAGTGAGTTCCCAGGGAATTGTTAAAAAGTTGTGAAAATATGCATCTTAATTAAGCTTTATGCTTGGAGAAATGCAACAATTTGCAACTTCCAAGTGTTTTTTTCCCCTGGTTGATGAAAGTTTTTATTTAACTATTGCGATATCCAAATATTCATACTCAGCTGCATATGGTAACTATATGTATGCTGAAAATGCAGCCAAACAGCGTGTGGAATATGGTTATCTGTAAGAAAGTAAAGGCACAACAAAAAGCACTTGGGAAAACTGAAGATTTCTTGTTCATAAATGTGTTAAGTGCTGAGGGAGTAACACTTAAATATATGATCTTATAGTGTGATGTTTTGTTCATTTCTATGGATTTTACTTAAGTATTCAAATGCATTGGAATTCATATGTCTGACTAAAAGATTCATTTTCCCATGTGGCACCTGATATTTAAGGCAACATACAGGCAAAAACTGCTGTTATGTGTGTGGCCAAAAAATAGTTTTGTACTGAACAGTTTAAAATTTCAACACCAGACTGCAATGTGATTCATTTATTAATGAAAACTAAGATCAAATATGTACATTGTTTTACATATACAGTGTAAAATATTAATCAGAAAATCAAATATGATCATAAAATGGAAATGAAAAATAGCATGTCTTTCATCCAATATAACAAAAGTGTGTTTAAAGATAAAACACACAATGTGAAATGTCACATGCCTTCATCAAGTAGACCACATCATCCAGTCCAGCTTTTGACTTCACTGGTCAGTCCTCCGCACAGTCCGAGGAGTCCAGAGAGAGGAAAACATCTGCCTTACACTTAAATAAGCCCTTGGTGTCCTGGAAGAGTTCACAGCTCTGCAGGTTTGGTGAAATGTCTTTGATACAAATAGGCTGTTGGGAAAAAAAAAACACAGAAAGATGATGCATCACATTACAAATCTGCTTTTTTGTTCAATATTCCAACTTTGCACATCAGTTCTTGTAGTCTCAAATGCTGCAGTGGTGCTGACAGGACAGCTCCCTCATGGCCGAAATGAACTGCAGTTGAAAGCTAAGCTTTTTTTTAATCAAAGATTGTAAACATAATCAGCCTTATCTTTTTTTTAATGTAACTGTTCTTTTAAAGAAAGATAATGCAACAGCCATATTATTTTAGGGTATAAATGTCAAGTTCCAAAAATATCATATGACATATGGGATAAAAGGTAAACCATTAGATCTCAATAGAGCATCACACTATAATTCCTTATAGAAATATTATGATACCAGGCCTAATAGATAAACTCACCAAAGGTCCATCTGTACCAGAGGTCACCATAAACTCATAACAGACAGTACAAATCCATACACTGCAAAAGGCATTCATCTTAACAAGTCTAGTCGTATTTTTTCTTAGTCTTAAAAGTACTACACGGAGCCTGACATTACTTAGTAGTAAAAGTAAAAACAAATAAAATAGGGAAAAAAAATTAAATAGAACCTGCTAGTTGGACGAGAAATTTCATTAGCCTCGAGTGAGTGTTCTGCTTTATTTCAAGATAGCCTCATCTCTGAAGAAAATTCGCAAAACAGATGAAACTGTACTGGAAACTTCCTTTTTTAACGGAAAATACAATTCGATAAGAGACTTGTCAAGATGAACATTTTTGCGTTGTATATTTTAATTTTTCCTAGAGTGCTAAGCTACCAGGCACCGTGCGTAATGCGTAATGGCAAACCCATCCACTGACCATAGTCTTCAGGATGAAGTTATGGGGACTTGATTCAGAAATGACGTTATTGGTTGCAGATTCTCCGCTGTCAGACGAGTCCGGCTCGGCTCTCCTGATGGACGACGACCTCCGGATACCGGACAGCAAACCAGACGCCCTGCCCACCGAGTAGTAGCTTGGACCGGCCACTTGCTTGTACCATGCGTCTGCCGGACTGCAAGAGACCAGCATGGAGATGGCCACAATGAGGCAAACAAGTTTGGCAGGCATCTCCATATCGACCACTGAGGTTTGTTCTAGCGTACCTATAACTTCAGCTGGCCCTGCTCGCCGTCGCTGCTCACTTGCCAACTTGTTTCCACAGCCTACTTATAGGGACCCCGTGATCATACTCGCAGTTTCGTCAACGAAAACTGCCTCGGACTGGGTGATTCACATTTCCAACACAGAGAAATCACGTGGACAGAGTCGCGTTTGGTTTGTGCGTTTGGAAAGCCTATTTTATAATGCACAGGGGAAGCAGAGATGTGAGAGGGTGAAGCATCATAAGTTACTTTGCTTTATTTTACGTAGCCTTATTTTTCTTAAATTAACTTAATAATAATTTCCTAGAGTAAAGCATATATTGAAAATATAGCAGAATATGACAGGTCATTCCACTAAAAAGAAAATGACAAAATTATTGCAATAACTTTGATCTGCAGTAGAAACTGAACTTAGTTGACTTTTTGTTTTGCTTAATTATTTAGAGATAAAAAAAATGTCTAGAAAGGGCAGACTTACTGTGAGAAAGGTCATGTGGGGTCATGAAAGGTATCTTCCTCATAAAGGTCCTTTCATTTTTGACAGTAGTTCAAAACCTCCACAAAATATTGGAAACAAATATCACATTTGTTATTTTAAAATACACTACCTGGACCACAAGGAAAATACACCTTCAAATTTATCACTAATCATTTATAAGAAAGGCAAATGGGCAGGTCTTGACTCAACATTAAAAGTTGTGGGTAAGTTTTGCTTTCTTTCTTTCTTTGAATGTTTTGGTGACACCTACAGAAAAGATGTGCTAAGATTCACTGTTACAGATTTACTGCCTGGCTGATCCCTGAGTGAAGGCAACATTTGTTTCTACTTTGTGTTACAGTATTCTTTGGGCATGCACAATGCAGATCTACTGTTTCACTGGTAAAACAGATAGCAATTTCTCTGACAGCTAACAATCATTATTTCAGATGTTATTTAATATTTATTATTAGTTATTTCAGATAGTCCCTAAGAACACATCATTATCTGTCGGGCCATCAGCAGAAGCAGACATGAGAAGTAACATCACTCTGATCTGCAGCAGCTATGCAAACCCCCAAGTAGAGGAGGACTACACTTGGTTTGCAGTAGATGATGACAGCGTTGAAACAATTGGATACCAACATGCACTTCAGTTGGTTTGTCTCTGGTGACGGAGGCCAGCACTTGTGCAGAGTCATCAACTGACATGGAAGTCAAAGTTCTTCTCTTGTGATTTTGAAGATCAAAAGTAAGAAGAGCGGAAGAAGGTGAGATGTGCATTGCAAGATTCACAATTTTATGGGAATTCCCTGTACTTCTAAAATTATGAAGTTAACTGTGCTGTTGTTTGAAACCTGCTGCTTTGTCTTGTATTCTTGTATGGGGGGCTGAAGGAACAATTACCAGAAACACACTTGTCATTGCTACTGTTCTCATACTTGACTGTGGCCCTTGGTTTTGCGATCAAAAGGTACATAGATTTGCAACTTGTTGTATCATTTATAATATGTAAATAAAGCTAATGATGATATGATACAGTTACAAAATACATTTTTCTGTTTCAGAAACTGTTTCTATCCTTCACAAAAGAAGGATAGAAGGATAGAAACACTAGAAACTTTGAGGACTTTGAGGACAATGTACAGGTTCCATTACTATTATTATTATTACATGCTAATGGAAAGCAGTTGCCTGCTCGTATTTCAGAGTTATACTGTATTCTAAATACTGACTTCTGATGTTTTTGTTTTCATATTTTCTGTGTTGCTCTCATGTTTTCTGTGTTTCTATGATCTATTCTATTCTATTCTATATCTATTTATGTTCTTTTGGCATGCCACACAAGGGGACATCAATTACAAAATTTCATGATCTATAATATTTATAAAGCAACACATTTTTTTTTCTATTTTTCAGGAATCAGCACTTGATCTCCCCATGAGTTCAACCCCATTCATTTTGCTAATACTCTTATTTTTGGTTCGTGGAGTAGTTCAGTAGTACTGAAGCACTGACTAAGAAAGGTTTTTAATTATGCTAGCTGGGTCTCCAAAGGTGAGGCAGAGCTTGATTAAAAAGATGGCACCAAGTGGGAAAATCAGTCTAATGGGAAACCATCCCTACAGATAGAGAGAGACTCAATGTCTGTAATAACATAAAACGTACATTAGAAGCACTTCATATCTGTACACTAACCAGGCTGACGGGCAGCAGCTATCTTGTTATAGTACTTTCATCAGTCAGGATACATGTAGACAACATCCATATATTATATTGACAGTTTCTTCATTGATGAGACATGCCCCGTTTCATTATTGAATCCTGACAACTGCCTTGTCAAAACGTACTGGTAAGACAAAAACGGTTTTAATTTTTTTCCCCTTATCTGTTTAAGAACTATTTTCATATCATGCTATTTTTGAGATTTCACTGTAGCAGAGTGTGCCATTCCACTTTGTCATCACCCCTAATTCAGTACAAAGAAATGGTTGTGAGGCTCAGACCCTTCTAATCCATTTTTAGACGATGTTCACCCTTCCCTCTGGCTCCCTAAGCCTTACAGCAGGTTTCAGGGGACTGGCAACCAAAGTCAATGTCAAATCATCAAACATGCCCATTGTACTGCCATGTGTTTGTCCATGGACATTCATCCAGCACTTGGCTGTTTGTGGTAACAGTTACCCATTGTTGCTCAGTGATTTTCATATATGTTTGTGTTGTGGTTGTGACACTGAGCATGCTACTTTGTTTTTCCATTGTGAGTGGCGCAATAGATTGCAACCACATTCCCACAGGAAAAGCATCTCCTCTGTGCCACAACAATGTCAAAAGACTACAAATAATTGTGGGATCATGTGAACATATGCTGCTATTTACATCAGACATGTTAAGTAGACTGTAAACATGGGAAGTAGATTATGGGGAAGAAACAGATCACCAACATTTCTCTTAAGAACAAAAAATAATGATAAATATGAGCACTAAAACAAATACAGCAAAAAATAGTTTGCTGGAGGACATTTTGGATACTATAGTGTAAACAGCTAATAATATGAATGTTATGTTCATTGCTGCCCTGGCATTAAGACACACTGGCACACTACTTTTCATTGACACAGTATTATGTTAATACAATACACATCTGAAAAGACTTCTTATTCACAAAGTCTGTCACATCGTCCCTCTGGGCTAAGGTCATGGATGTTTCTGCCATTTATTGCACCAGCCACTTTTAGGAATCCTATGAAAGAATTTCAGTATACCTAATATGCAGCAGAAATTTCCATTCATTATTGACATTATATAGTGCTGTAGTCATACTTTAAAACATGTTAACTAATGAAGCTATCTGCTATGTGATAGAGGGCCTCCTTGAAAGCCAGAGTGGGCAAATGGCTTGGAAATGCTACAAACATTCATTATATCTCTTATCTATTAAATCAAACCATTTGTTCTCATTTGCTAATTCAACAGCATCACCCTGTACAGTTTTTTTTATTGTCTCGTTCATTTGAATGCAGTGCTTTTGTTCATATATATGTTGTAAATGGAATTTTTGCAGTAGAGATTGTTTTAACAAAGGCCATTGGACAGTGTGGTAATCTTGAAGCCATTTTTGCAGAGAAGGAAAGGTGAGCTTTGAAGTTTGAATGTGAAAGTTTGAAAATGGAAACCTGCATTCTCCCAGCACTGTGGCACATGGTTGCCCAGCTCTGCTAATTTGCTAGTTCTGCTGCCCTCCAGTGTTATTATGGGAGCACAGCATCCTGAGACCTGTGTCAGAGCAGAGCCTCTTGTCCTCCCACACATGCAACACACAACACAGTGGATGAACAGGTGTCATGTGAAGGTTGTAAAGAGGCACTGCTGATAAATGGATAGAAGGTCAACCCACAGGCATCGCAGGAAATGAAACCGAGAACACTCAGTATTACAATAAACATCAGCATTTATGGGGCAGTGCAGTGGGATTTTTTTTTTTTTTTTTTTGGCAAGGCCAGAACACATTACACTATCTTATGACAGGCTGCACACACAAATATACATCATACATGACATAGGAATCAGTGCAGCATCAGAGCAGGAGCTGCTGGAGCAAGTCAGAGCTTGTTTCATCCTGTTTCTGTTTGTGCAATGTGTGCTCTCTGTGGATAGCTCCTATGCAGCTATATGGGCAACAGAGGCTAAAAATGCCAGATAAATTAACGTGTCTTTACATGCCACGCTCAAGTACACTGTTCACATAGTATAGAGTATAATTTTAACAGCTTGATGCAGTTTGGTTATCAAGCTCCATTCTTTCCATTGCTGTTATTTTGCTGGTTCTGCCCCTAGACCCTCACCCCCACCCAAGCACACTCTCCATCTAGTTTCAAGTTGTCTTTCACTATGCAAATATTTTTCTCATGAATTAGGATTTCTTTGTTTTCTTAACTTTCTTTTTTAACTTCAAGAATTAGTCAGCTGAGCACATGCTCTTTTGCAGCATTGTCCTGTTCCTCATTGATGCCTTTACTAGGGCTGAATGATATGGTACAAAGTCATTTTGCAGTTATTTGATAAGATAAGATACTGAGATTGTTATTTTATTTACAATTTTAGTGTAAATGGAAACTTATACATGATAATCTTCATTTTCACTGAGAGAGGGGGAAACATTTAACTTCTCTTGCTGGGATCTTGCTACCAAACGTGTTTTCTGGATTATAGGATTTGTAGGCCAGGGCATCCCTGTAACACCATTTATAATGGTATTTTGACACACATTTTACCTTTATCAAAATAATATGAAACTGATATTTCACTTGGCCATGTTGTGATATTGATGATATTTTGGTTATTGATTATTATTACGACATTTTGATTTGGGGTTTTCAGTGCCACCACAGCCTGTTACTGCTGGTACTGGGCAGCTCTACTACCAGACCAATACTGCCTTGCCCAGGGACACTCAGGAAATAGAGTTAGGCTTTGTCTCTCCATGGTTTTAAACTTGTGACCTTCTAATCTGCTACTGGCTAAACATGATATTCACCCCCCCTCCACATTTGCACACTACATTTGCTTGTCTTCTTGTCAAGGTCTCCAACCTATAATGAGAGACGGGGCTGCTCCGGCACAGTTTAGCAAAACAAATTACTAGAGCTTGAAAACTAGGTTTCAGTTTGAGTTTAAGCAGCCTGCTGCAGTTTATAATTATTATGAGTCATGGACAGAAGAACATTTTCCCCTTTATTACGTTGACGCCCATTTCTTACTAAATGAAACTTTAGTAGGGCAAGCGGAACTGACAAGAGGTCTGTCTGTAGCCTGCAGTCCAGTACAAAACAAGCCCCTCTCATTTATTACCCTAAATATGTATACTGTAGGCGTGCCTTGTACTGGCGTAGGCATGTCTTGTACTGACTTGGGCGTGTTTTGCACTACTCTGGGCGTGTTTTGTAACCAGTCAAGCTGCAGATAGCGCGCCACACTTGGAGCTGACAGTTTCAGTGTGATCTCCCGGCAGTATTTCAGAAGAAAGCTGCGACAGAGAAAGATGGCACTGTGGGCTTCACGTTTTGCACAAGTCTAAAGGGGCGCGACGCAACTCAGGTAGGAATGTTTACTGCTTCGTAGAAATCCTTAAGTGCTACGGGGAGCGGGGGAAGACAAATGTCAGGAACAAATACACACGATTAAGTATGATTTGTGGTCCTGCTGACAGATGTCACTTATGAGCGGGCATAGCTTTAGAGTCAAGTCGCCAAGTGTAATGCAAGCCGCTGGGCGCTTTTGTGTTTACATCTGCATCGTTAGCATGTTATATGATGGGGCCTTTTGTAGACAGGAAATATACACAGTCTACAAAATCAGTAGAAGTCGCCATTGTTTTCTGATATCATTTCACTGTTTCACTTTGTCGTGGAAAGTCTGAGTCACAGGGGAAGGTGAACCTAGCTAGCTACAGCTAAAGTTACTGGCTGTTAAGCTAGTAAACAGGTAACTCCCCGAAATTAGCCAAAACACTCATGATAGTGGTGAGCAAAGCCGGATTTTGAGTGTGACACGGAACTGTAACTGAGATAACTGTGCAGTGATACTGAAGCAATAATATTAAAATCTCAGTCTGTGCGTGTGTTTATTTAGCAGTCATCACGGTGTGTTAGATTTGGCGTACATTCATTGCTGGAATCGAAACAGGAAGAGACTTTGAGCCCATGTTTTTGCGGGCTATACACGTGAACGTTGAAGTCGAAGCTTATCTATGATGGAGAAGTGGAATCACTCGCTATTGAAAAAGTGACACCTGTCTTGCAAATGTGGGCGTTAATTCTAATGCAAAAGTCTTCCTCTTGTCCCTTCACTGCAGTGCACACTCAGACACATAGTACTGAAAGATAAGTTTTCTCTTTAATAGCTAATTCCAGTATAATACCGTGAACATTCTTAACAAGATTAAAAACAATGATTTATGGCTTGTATTGAACCCTGTTTAGTTGTTTCGTTATCTGATAGCTCAAGATTACGTCTAATTTACAACAAAAGCAGTACATGAGCAATGATTAAAAAAAAAATTGACTTTGCAAAACCTGACATTTCACCTCTACCACTAACAAGATGCCGTTTGTGGTAATGGAAACGGAATATAGGTGCGTAGTGAGACCTCTCGCTTCGTCTCCTTTCTCCCTTTCTTCTCTCTGCCTGACCCCTTAACTTATTATTGGATGTCGAAACGGGCCATCCAGGCAGCGAGTGGAAGGAGATCAATATAATAACTTGCATGGAGGAGGTGAGGTGCTCGATGTTCAAACGACTTTATTACTCTATCACATGATATGTCTGCAGGTCAGTTGGGCAGTGCGGTTCATAATACAAATTAAAACTATCGCAACTGTCCTGTCGTTTATGATGCTTTGAGTTCGGCTTTGGTAGAATTGAAACCGAAAGGAACCTTCAGGGGTGAAATTCACCAGGGACGTTCCAGTTAACATAATTTCTTCCATTACAGAGACTTACTGAAGATGAAAATGAAGTGCCCAACATGTAGCCATGCTGTGGAAAAGTCAGACAACTTCTGCAGTCATTGTGGCTTTAAGCTGTCTCTCCATCATGAAAACAAAACACCTGGTTAGTGGTTTTACATTTATAAAGAAATTGTACTTCTCAAATATGATTCATTTTATGTATTTGTTTGTGGATTTTGATTAATGGGGGCTTAAAGACAGTCTAAGCTTGTCATATTTGTTGAAATAACATGAACATCTGTGATCATACAGCAGTGGTTTCACTGATTTAAAAACATTTTAAAGACATTTTTATCTGTAAAATTAAATATAATTTGTAAAGATGAAATGTGACGCATTATTTCGTCATCTGCTCAAAATATTAATTTTTGTACACACTAATAATGACTCACTGAACTTGTTCAACTAATGCCATATCTTGATAGAGGGATTCATTTTTTACCCCAAGATGGCACTGACCCTGCATTATTAGCCCTCTTTTTGGTGGGGATCCTAAAAATGCCTCTTAATATACTGATTAAGATTACTTTGAGATCTAGTTAAGTATCACAACTTGGCCTACAATGTACAGTTAAATTAGTGAACATGTAAAGCATTTGTTTAAATTGCCTCAGTGGGTTCAAACTTCAGTGTTTGTTTAAAGATTATTTTATTTTTGCCTCTCCAAGAAATTTGTGTTATATTTGATTACAACAGAAGCACAATTAAAAGTGTGGGTGCATTCAATATTTTACCGAGATGCTTGTTTTGTGAATTGCATGAAGTATTTTAGAATATTTTATTTATTTAAGCTACTTAACAGTTAATTAATTCAGCGATAGTTGTGCAAAATCCATTTTTATGTGAGGGTTTCATACAGAATGCCTTTCCATTCAAATCTTTCAGTGACCTCAAGGTGTAGTCTGGATTTGACTAGAATGCAAATAGACTACAGCGTTAGCATGCAGCGCTCTGTAATCACTATTCACTCTGACAATGATTTATCTGAGATTACTTTGGTAGTCACACTTTCTTTTGGATGCTGATTTGTATACCAAATGATTTCATTCCAGAAACAGGAAGTCTGCCTATTTCCAACTCTGTGATTCCAGTCTCGGAAGGTACAACAGAAAAATCAGAGTCACAGAAACACCCTGTGTCTGTGGACAGCCATGGAGTTGATAAAAGCCCCAAACGGCTCAGTGACGAGACCAACAGCAACCCTAAGAAAAAGGTGCGTTTTAGTCTCAAATCTCATTTAGGAGACTGTTTTCTGTTTTTAGCATGCAGAGCTCCATATGAGTTAATGTACAGTCAGATACCAACATCAGTTACTTTTGGGATATACAGTGCAGTGTACAAACCCAGGAACATAAGAAAATGTGGATTATTTCAGGAACTTTATGATATTAATCCAACAGTCCACCTGTGTGTGTGTGTCAGAGCACACACACACACAATGACCTCTCACCTGAAGGCATAAAAGATGTCAAGAAGAACACTGAACAGAACTAAGAAAGCCAGTCATTCTCACCACCCATGAAAGAAGAGTGGACAGTTTTAAAATTAACGACTTTGTTTTTCTTCCTTAGAGACTGCACCAACCTGGAGTTCCCTTATCCTTCACAGATGAACTAGTCAATACACACAAACACATGAGCTAATGAGCATGTATACTGGTCTGAACTGATTTGATTCACTTCTACACAATTGAGACGTGTGCATTAAACACATCATATTATAATCATGACTTTTGAATTCTACAGGAAAGAAGTTCCAGTTTATGGGTGAACCACCCTAAAACCTCATTCTTACTCCCTCTACCCTCTCTCTCTATCTCCTCCTCTCCTTTATTCTTCCTAAATAAATATCTAAAATGGTCAGAAAATGCCTATTGAAATGTATAAAATATGTATCCTGACTTGTCTAATCATTATTAGCCTTTAGTGCGCTTCAGAATCCTTAAGTTATTCTGAAATGAGAGAGAATTGCATAATTTGCTCAAAACCTGCTATTTTACATGGTATCATGTTGCCACCTACTGACCATTTTCGGTAACGATCATGTAACACTTATATAAGACAATGATACTATTATCGCATTGATTCTTTGATATTAACTACCAAGTGTATTATTTAGCTATGATTTGATTGCCAGGATCATGTAGACCTCAGATGTACTTCATGGCAACATAATTCTTAACTACAGATTAGAAGATGAAGATGATTATTGATTTTATTCTGCATATATTTGTTTGATCAACATCATGCAATTTATAAGTGTTTTCCCACTGATTTTCATGATATGTCAACATTGACAATAGAAATGAATGAATATCCAATCACAAGCATGCAGCCTTCAAATACTCTCCCTAGGTAGGATAGTAATAACATTATTTCTGCTTTATTTGAAGGCCAGTTCTTCCGTTCACACAAAGACATTAATTAGTTATCGAGGCGTTCCCTCAAAAGAGCGTGAACTCTCCTCTTTCTTCCAAAACATGCCAACTAGACTATAAAAGTTTTACAATCCTTTGTGTCAAGGCTATTTGCCTTTTTTCTATTCATTTTCGCTCTATTCACCTTTTTCACCATTCTTGGCGAAAAAGGTGAAAACCATTTTCTTTTCCTTTGGCTACCCTTCTTCTCTGGCCTTGCAGACCGCCCTACGGCCTGTTCACTGCACTTTGAGCGTTGTCTTTTTACTATGAACCGAAGCTCATCAAGAAAGAAACATGCAACAAGAAGAAACAAAAGAAGCCTAAAGCCACAAGCCAAGTACCAGTTTAGCCATCGCACACCGTTTTCTCGTTTTCTATTTGAACGCCTATTTCTGTAATTTCCTATTTTGTCGCGTAGTATTTTTGTGTATCGAAAACTATTTCCACACTTTAAGCCTGGCTGTTTCCTCAACTGCTGCCTCCAAATCAGCAAAACAGTCATCAAGACTTTTTCCAAGAACCTTTTTATTGGTTAGAGTAGTAGGGCTTCAGCATCAAACTCTAGAGCCTGCAACCGAACGCATC
>OMKZ01046628.1:22595-39534 GCA_900302535.1 Neoniphon sammara | reverse complement strand
ATGTGTGCTTGTACACTGCCAAAAATACTTTACGATTAATTATATATAACCCTTGAGAAAAATACGTAACCTCCTTCTGAATATGTTTAGAATTATTTTTTAGAAAATTTAAATTTAGTCTTTGTGCAAGTAGATGACATTCATTTTAAAAACTTTTTTTTTTTCATATGTTTGTAAGGGAGAGCATGTAGTGCACTCCTTAAGTCATAACTCAATTTCACAAACTGCTTATTATATTTATATCTGTATTTAGATATGCAGCCCATCTTAAAATACATTGACATCGTCTGTTTATCAGCCTGGTAACTTTGTATTACAGGGAATGACCAAATTTAGGAATTGAAGAAAGAGCAATTATACCTCAAGAAAGGAGCTGATTTATATTGAACATCATAACAGTTTCATCAGTTTCCTAATACTTAATAGCCTCAGAAATGCAGGTAAACTCTATTCCACAATTAAAAAAGGCAGGCAATCTGAGTTTATCATCCACTACAACCTCAATTATATCACTGACAGACATCCACATAGCTCATTTGCTGGATGGCGTTTCATATGAACATCTGTTCAACTGTATTTCTGAGCATCAACAGATATTTTCATCAGCCCGTAAATCTCTTGGACATTTGGCGCCACTGTGTGGACATTTCATGAAGCACAGAAAAACTGACCAAAAATAATCCTCATTATACCTTTGTTTTAGGTGATTTAATCCAATTTGGGAAAAATTTGGGATTTTTGACACTGTTTTTCTGTTTCAAATAAATATCCGAACCGGCTGGAATGTGACCCAGGCTTTCCAATCAAAAGCTGATTGTAGTTTTCCAGGCACATGATTGAACGCTTGGTGACAATTTCAAGCCTTTACAGCTCTAATCTGTGCCGCACAAATCTCCCAGACTGTCCCACATCACATGCCTCCTCCTCTCCCTGTCCCGAGACTCTGCTCTCAGCATTGACTGGATTTATATGTGATGTCCTCCAGTTGCATCTACTGCGAGAGGACCAGCTGATATGTACCGGTAAATACTATGTCTTTTTACTTGTGTTTGACATATCCTCTTTCTGTGTCTTTTCTGTCTTTCACTTTACATGTGTGCTTTCAGACATAAGGTAGCATGGATCTTGGTGCATCTTCTCCTGGTTCTGGGAGTGTCCGGGGAAACGGACCCTTTGACAAGTTTGGGTATGCCATCCAGGAATTTCATTTTCCTCTTTTGCTGCTGGCTTCACAGCTCTGTAATAAAAGTCTGTCCTTTTTCTGTACCTAGAACACATTGCTGGGAGGCTGGTTTTCTATCAGATCGAAGGGAATGCCACCTATGTGAGAGACAGAGGAGAGCTGGCCTCAGACGTGCTCACCGAGGCCATGTTTCAACTTTTTGATCCTCTGAAGAATTTCAGCAAAACTAAGTTCACCTACACATGGGACCTGGGAAACGGGTGCGAGGACTTTTCCTTATTGAAATACTCAAAGGCATTTCAGATGTTTTTCTCCACCCTCATTAGCCCTGTTTGTATCTTCTTCTTTTTTTTTAAATGCAGACAAGTGATCCAAGGGACCGAGCCTGTCATCCGCTACCACTACTCAGAGTCTGGGAACTACACGCTGCGTCTGAAAGTTGGAGTCAGTGTGAAAGAATACCCAAATCCAATTAGTGGGGTCTACTCCATGGATGTGAAAGTGCTGGGTTTGTAGATTTATGTCAACACATAAGAAACTAGTTGGAAGATAAGATATCTTCAGATCATTCTGTAGTGCATGTGTACATCTTAGCAATTCATAGTCTCATACTTAGTCTCAGAATCTTATTTTCTTAAGTGGAAAAAGGTGATGTAATGGGACTGGTTTCTAATGTAGTTTCACTTTCCTACAGAAATTTGTAAATCTCGGTGGAACAAGACAGAATAAGCCAGATCAGTCATCTGGTATTAAGAAAATCACGCTTGATCCAGGAAGTGAAATTGAGAGAAATTGCCTTGCATTGGAAACAAGTGAAACTCAGTCCTTTGACAGATTTGAAGATTAGAATTTAAATCTTTGTGCAAGATGTATTGCTGCGCGTGCATGCAGCTCTTCCATAAGTAAAGTGCTGTCTCACTTGGTAAAGTCTTAGTGTGTGATAACTAAACTGACGATGGGACTAATCACAGAAATGTCTGATTTATAGATGCCATCAAGAATATTGAGCTAAAGGGGCCTTTAGATTATGAAGTGTCCCAGAACACCAGCTTGGATTTTCATGTTGATGGAAGGTAAGATGAACTCAGCAAATTCACCTTTTTTAATGCAGTATTCTTAATTCATTATATTTTTAGTAGGTCAGTATCATAAAAACATGATATGTGAGAAATACTTTATGATACTGGCTGGGATCTATTTAGCATTTGACCAGTGCAGGTTAAAAACAAAAAGCACAACAGTGTTGATTATGAAGGAAAATATCTCACTCTGTCTGTTTCTCTAATTCTCCTTTGTGTGTGTGTGTGTGCGTGTGTGTGTGTCCAGCCCTCCCTTGTGGGTGTGCTGGCGTTTCCTGCCCAGCTGCATGTCGGACACCCCGGTGGGCTGCACCCTGACCACACTGTACGGAAACACGCTGCGGCTCGACCACATCTTCACCTCCACTGGCGTCCACTGCCTGGACATCACCGCCCGCAATGACATCAGCAAGCTGCAGACCTCCTACAGCCTCTACGTCAGGAGGAACCGTGAGTGGACACGCCCACTTGCAAGCCACCGTAGTTAGGCAGTGTTCAATTCAATTTGGAGCTCTGAATTTTCTAAATATCTGACCTGCGACAAAATTGCATTCTTGATGTCAACTTGGGAAAAATGGATGCCAACAAGAGGAAGAAACCAAGAAGAATACCAAAAGTGTCTGCAGCAGTATTTCCTTGAGTTTTAAATAAACACTTTCATATTGATTCAGCTCTCACTGTAAACAACAAAATTTGTTTATCCCCCATTTCCCCTTCTAATGTCGTTTGACCTGAAACTGGAGAAACCAGTGCTCTGAAATGATACTCGAATTTTCATCTTGTAATTCTGAGCTGGATGACTGTTCTGTTCATTTTTGCACGAGTCAGACGTTTTTAACAAGCTCCGAGCTGAAATGAAAGCAGCATTGCCTCTCTCATAGAAGAAGAGAGGGAAGGAGAAAGGGAACAGAGAGAATAACCGTTCTGAAAATGTTCAAAACATGTTAATAGTCATGGTTTGGTAATAATAATGGCTGCAAGGTTTTCTCATTTGCACCATTTGCATATACATAAAGAACAGAAAAATAGGGAGGACCAAAACTGAATTGGAGTAAATGAATCACGTTTTGGACAGAAAATACACGCACAAATTAGAGTTTGCACAGTGAAAGCTGCTATCAAGGTGTATAAATGGATTAACACTTTAACACATGAATCATTTTGAAGGTGCTGTTCTTGTATTGGTGTTAATCAATTTTTACACCATGGAAGCAGCTTTTGTTCTGAACAACATCCTCAGTAATAAGGAGGGACTGTTTTCCCATAAGTTCACATAATCTTTTCCCTTTGGTTGTACTTATTTGTGTCCACACAATCTACAAGCTTGTGATTTTCTTCAGCATTGATGCCTCCATGTACACTTCAAGCATGTTTTATCAGTTCTAACAGTGTTTTCCCCAGTTTGCCACATTCAAGAGAAATGTGCTGTGAATGCGAGTTGTGCTGCATCATGCCGGGTTTCAAATGGAATTTACCGTGTGCTGTTTGGTTCATTAGTTCCACTGACAGACGGGGACGAGCGAACATGCAGGAATCCGAACACATCAGAGGAGAGGGATGTAACTGGCCGGCACATGTCCGCTGTGGTCAATTGATTTACCACTGCTGGAGCCAGGAAAAGATATTCAGACAACTTGTGATCCAGCTGAAACTCATGATAGTTATCTCTTTTCAGCAGAAGGGGCCATGGGTTGATAGTGCTGTTGCTGTGGTTTTATGTGAGAACTAAAGAAAATAGAGGAACAATACCTATCCAGGGGTGTTACATTATGTATATTATTATGTACATTATTATAATGTTCTATCACTTCCTGTTTTAATAGTCTGTATTTATTGGAGAATGGCATATGTGCCTTATTCGAGTGGATGTTAAAGAGGGGTCACTGGGGGTCCTTGACGGGTTCCCCAGCAAAAAATGAATAGTTTACTGTCACTATAGCAATTATCCAAACAAGAGAACATGTAATAGTGACTCTGGTAATTACAGATTTCTCTCTCACCATCATTATCTCCATATAAAACACAACTTCAATTCAACAACAACAAAATGGTGCCATATGGTGTCCTTTTAGCAAAATGTTATGAAATGGGGGCCATGGCCTATTGTGTGTTTATCTGGAGGGCCTTCATACAAAAAATGTTTGAACAACTGGCTTATGTTGTGTGGTGCTAATGTATGGGAAAGGACAATTCACTCTTTTTTTGTGTGTAAATTTATGCATTCATTGCTGGTAAAATGTTTTTTTCTGTGTTAATTGCAGTCAACAGCAACCTGTTCTTCATTCTGCCATGTCTGGCAGTTTTCGTAGCGACCTTCACCTTCATTACAGTCATTGCCTGCCGTCCTCGCCAACACAACAAGCGAAAGGTAGGACCTTACATCTACTATTTTTACCCTTACCATTATTTTATATCATAATATAAGCTATCACTATCCAGGTTTCTATTGTGATAAACAGTGGTCTGATTAAGTGACATGAAACAGAAAGTAAAGAAGTGGCACAGTATAGTAAGAGACTGGGTCGATGCAATTCTTAACAAATGGTACATTCAAATGCTGCTGGAAATATTGCAGTTATAATTAGAATATATACAAATGACCTAACAGAGTGGTTAAAACAAATGAAAAGTCATTTATGGAAGCCATGTCAACAATTGATGGTAGAAGTGATTAATTTTATTATTGTATCTCATAATTTAGCATTCTTTTAATATTCTTCTTTCCATTTTGTCTAATATTTTGAGGTCAAACATTGGTGTTTTTAATAAATTCGTAGAAAGCATCAGTTCAATGGCTGATGTGGGTTTTCTCCTCTTCATTCTAATGCCTCAGCACAAAGAAGCTCTGTGCTGTTTGATTTGTTTACAGCGAAACAACAGCAAACAAAAGCTAATTTCATTATAGCATTTAAATCAGAATTATTTTCAAAGAATAAGAGCATAACTTTCAAGCATGAGGTTATGAGGAGCACTTGAAGGCAACATATGACCACAAGGGGGAAGTCTGTGCCACATAATGAACTGCAGCTGAGGAGCAAATAGCCACGAAACAGAGGTTTTGAAGTACTGACTGATTACCACTTTCATGGACAGAAATGTTTTTAATTCAAATGCATCTCTTGGAACAAAGAAGCACCATTAAACTGACTGACACTGTGCTTATGTGTGCTTATGTGTGTGTGTTTTCCCAGATTGCTGCTTCCAGTAATGCCATATTCCTGAAGAACCAAGACGGTGACGGTCCAAGCAACATCCAGCTCACCTTCTCCTCTGTTGGGAGAGGAGAGAACCAGCCACTCCTCTGGCAGTACGGGAGCCAATACTCCACTTAACCCTCACTCTGCACACTCTCTCTTTATATACTCTCCTCTTGCACACTGATAGCCTGGGAATGAATGCATCTATGTATTTTTGCAAAAGAAAATATACAGTTACAGGATTTGATCACTATTTTGCATGCTTCTACAGGTGATGGTCTCACACTATATCTTTGCAAATCTCAGCAGAAGCAGGAGAATCAGCCCAGCTGGCAAATGGGATTTTCAGACCATAAAGCACGCAGAAAACTCACAAATGGACGTTTAGTTACAGTTTTATATGAGTAACTACATTTCTCAGCCAGTAGCCTGCATGTAATCTCCGCAGTTTTGACGTAAAAGAACGAGATGCTGCAAGATACTGCTTCTGTCAGTCAGTTGAAACTCTTAGTTACTGCAAAATGAAACCAGCTTGATTAAACTCTGGTAAAATACATAAGCACATTTTCAGTGAGTAAATGCCCTAATGCCCTGGTGATGTGGGCATTAAGCACCTTATTCTGGTCAGTCAGGCTCTTCTCTCCTTTAGACTTTTGTGCTATTAAACTTTGCCATGGCATACAGCACTTTTTTTTTTCCTTGCTTAAATTATGTTCCTTCTTAATAACTTTGATCTGAATTGCTTTGAATCATTTCATTCATAAAAAGACCTAACATAGTAGTGATCTAACAAAATACAAATTGCAACTTTTTTGTCGGTATAGTTTTTTTTATATAAAATAAATAATGTTAAAATAATGCTCTTGTCTTATTTCTTTCGCATTTCAGTAGAAAAAGAATAGTCCTACATTATAGTATGTGTTTATTAATGGACATAAAATTTTAGTTTAAAGTACTGAATCAAATCTTTGACTTGACTTGCAGTTTATAAATGTGGATCAAATTTAGTTGCTCCAAATGAAAAAAATCATCATTGAATCAACTAGTAAATTGTGATTTAAACGATGTTTCCCATTCCTGTGTTACTGTGAAAAATTAATTACAAACCTTTTCAGACAATGTCAGACAATGAAGGAGCTTCTTCCAATTACTGTCACACTGTTATGAATTATGAATTGTATAAAATTGAAAAGTATAAAAGAAAAATAACTGTTTTTTGTTTTGTTTTTTAGCTTTTCTTTTTTGTTGGCCTGTCCTGTTTAAGCCCCAAAATAATTTTTTTTATTGTTTGGTTAATAACAATTTGGGGAAGTGAGTGCAACCTCCAAAATATTGAAAGCATGCAAACTAGACTTATTGATGAAAAGAAAAAGGTCAAGTGAGCACCTCTCTGAGTTCAAGAACCAATTATGTGCAGGAGCTCAAGTTCACTATATGAGCTTCAAAGTATCAGGAGTTAAAAGGCTGAGTACAGAATAATCATAAGAACACTTTAAATTCCATTTTTTCATTCAGACTCAAAGGATGTTGACATTTCCTGTAGAAAAACCTTTTACATTCTGCTTGGAGGAGGCCTTTCTCAACATGTGATTTTGTAATTTGCTCAGAATTGCAGTTAAACGGGAGAACCAGCCTCTCTGAGGCAGCATACAATGAGAAATTTCTCATTATCATCATCAACGTTTCTAATAAATGATTTGGCAGCGCTTGTACAAATTTCACTCTGCCAGCCACAAGTACTAACACCCAAATCCTTAAATTCTACCCAGTCTTGTGCTCAGTGTGGTTGTGTATGAAGAATGAAGTTCTCTTTTTTGGTATTTGAGAGCTTACAAAAACAAAGAAAAAATGGAAGAGGAGGATGACATGCAACAAATGTCCAAGGCCTGAGCTTGATCACGAGGCACTATGACAATAAAGTTTTGAAGTTAAAACAGGATGGACAGCGTGGGATTAGCTCATGCAAACAAAATCCTTCGATTTTTTCCAATCAAACAAGCTTTGCCGAAGCATTTATCAAAGGGTTTTTATGCGGCTTAATAATTTGACAGTGGTTCAAAAATAGCCTGAGCTCAGTTAGAGCTGTCACAAAGTTATTAAGTGTGAGTCTACTGATGGATGCCAGCTGTCAGGGACCCTGTGGGGAGCGCTAAGTGTTAATGGCTGTTACCTGGGGGCGGCGCCTGGCAGCTGCAAAGATAAAAACTTCACCTTCACGAGGACAGTGACCTTTATCTCAGAGTTAGGGATCTCTGCGGTTATAGCCAACAGCATGTCCACGTTTCAAAAGAAAGTGAGCTGTGTGTGAGTTCATGCCGTGCAATAACCACACCTGTCTTTGTTTAATTTGCAGTGTTTCATATTGCTTTAACAGCAGGAGGTTGTAATTATCACTGTCTGATCTTCTAGGCATTCTCAGGGCTAATGGTGAGAATCAGCCCGTAAAGGTCCTAATCAGACCAGAATAACTGAATAAAATCAACTGCCAGATTCCAAACAGACGTGAAAACATGAGGCCAGCCTGAAAGGAGAAATCCACACAATCTGTGATGTTCAGTCCATTGAAGAAGTTATTTTGTGATGAGGTGTTGTAATTTACTTTTTTGACATATGCTCAACCCACCTTGTCTACTGCTACCTCAGTTAGTGATTTCCTACATTTCCCAGAATACCCTTCAACACCCTCCAGAGAGAGTGTGTGAACTTGGTTGAGGGACTATTAGTAAGATGCAAGAGCATATAAAAAGATGTTGGGAGTCACAGGAAATTTCTAGTCTCAATATAAGAAGTTCATAATAAATTTATTTATATAGCACTTTACAATAAAGGTAACAAAATGCCTCACACCCAATCATAAAAACAAGCAATAGCACAGGATTCAGGATAAAAGAAAATCAGACAAATAGAATACTGAAATCCCATGATAAAAGCTTGTCTTAAAAGCTTTAAAAGAGAAATAAAATGAGGAACTGACTCAACAAGTCTGGTCTCCTCTAGCAGATTGTCACAAAATAATAATAATAAAAAAATCTCAATAAGCCATTCAGTCTCATATTCAGTGTTTTTCTTGAAACAAGTGAAACTAGAACAGCCATGGCTGTGCCGGACCCCCTCCATAGCAATGATTAATGTTGCCATTAGGAGGCACCACTATATTATGTCTTTAAAAAGTCAGTCAGTAAGTTTGTAAGTCAGTGAGTGATATACAGGTTTCTAGGTCTTCCTCCATTGCGGGGGTCTGCCAAAAAACTGCCAGTGGGACAAGATAATCCCTTGTTGAAATGGACTGAAAACTGCATAATTACAGAAAGATGACGTGTCTGATAAAGTCAAGTCAAGTCACTTTATTTTTGTATAGCCCAAAATCACAAATTACAATTTGCCTCAGAGGGCTTTACAGTCTTCACAGCAAAAACAACATCCTCTGTCCTTAGACCCTGACAACGAATAAAGAAAAACCCTGTTAACAGGGAGAAAAAGTAAGAAACCTCAGGTAGAGCCACAGAGGAGGGATCCCTCTCCTGGGACGGACAGACCTGCAATAGATGTTGTGTGTACAGAACACAGACAGCATACAATTGTAACAGAATAACAAAAATTATCATAGAATTATAATATATAAAGGATATGATGAAGAGGACGCCAAGCAGCTTCCAGGTGCCACCGGGACCAGACAAGACCTGAGCCACGCGACCACCATCACCATGGAGACCTGGCAGGAGGACAGACTACACACGCACACGGAAGGGACTCACATCACACCATTCACACACACGAGAAAGAGACCAGCAAGACGTTATTCACACAATCGAAAGAGAAGGACAAGGCATCGATCAGAGAGAGACGTGAGGTGAGACAGAACTCCTGCAGGACGGGGAACCAGATCCAAAACCTCCGGAAATGGCAGCGACAGGCAGGGGAGCGGAGCGGGTCCAGGATGGTGATGGTGCAGCAGGAGATGCCTGAGACAAGACAGGACAGGGGAGAAGACGGAGAGAGAGAAGAAGAGAGAGGGGCACACAGCTCGGAGGCTCATGAGCTTGTGGAACAAACAACAGAGGGTTAGAGAAAATAAATCAAACTGCTTGATTTTCTGTCTCAGTAACTCAACGCCTAAATTCTCTCACAGGGCTCGGCTCGCACAAACAAAACTAAGACTCATTTTCAATTTCATTTCCCTTATGATTCCATTTTCTGCATCAAAGATTTTTTTTTTTACTATTATTTCCCTTGACACTGCATCTTTTTAGGCTACCATTTCCCCCCATGTTGTTTTCTCTTTTCGTTTAAGATTTTGTTATGGAGCTGACTTGTATCTGAGCTTGTCAGCTTGTCATCTTGATGTTTATGGCTTATGTTTTTTTTTGTTAGTTTGCTTTATTGTTTTGCTATGAGAAGTGGTCGTTACATCTCATTCCATCACTTATCATTGTGTTGTTTTTATCACTTTGTTTATATGTTGTGGTTTTTGTGTCTGTGTTTTTTATTTATTTTTGCCATGTAAATAATGAAAGAGAAAAAAAAGAAATAAGTGCCTCGGTAAACCAGGAAAACTGAGCGGCAGATTTAATAATGGAGCTTACAAGAGTTGAGGAATAAATTTTGCAGTAAAAGCAGACAGGTGCGGGCTGAGAAGTGAGCACATACAGCCAACATATTTTCAAATTTGCCATCACTACTGATAAACTACAATTCTGAACAGCTGGATGCAAATGTTCCTGTTCCTTTCAGCCCGCACAAAAGGAACATGCTGTCTCATTTGAAAATGAGGAATTATGAAAAGAAAAAATATTTTTTTTGAGATGTTTAGATCATACTTCACTTTAAAAATTTCCTGGAGGACTTGCAGTTTGATGTGAAAATTATCAAGAGCTGCATGCAGTACAGCCTTGAAACAAGGCCATGGCCAGCAACAACAACAAAAAACAAGACTCCTTCTGTCACAGCTGCCTTATGTAAGCTTTCAGGGAACTGGTTTTCAAAAACAAACAGGAACTAAATCATACCACTCAGTTTTAGCTATTTAGAGACAGTAAGGCATACAGTGAAAAAACTAGACTCTAGTGACCAGGGTTAGGTTGATATGTCAAACCGAAGTTGGCTTTTTATTAAAGAAACAATTCACCGAAAACAAACAAAGATATTTTCCCTCTCACCCCTAGTGCAATCTATCCATTCAGATAATTTCTATGTGATTCAGCAAAGTTTCCAGTCTGACACTCTAAACCTCGAATACCTATCCTGAGACTGGATAGGTATTTGATATGGAGCTCAAACCATCAAAATTTACATCTGGGAAAAGCTCAACAGTTCTTTCCAAAAGCATTGACATGTTACCCAACATCATCAAGGACAAAGAGTTCTGTTGGGAACTATTTCCTGCCAAAGAACACCAGCAGACTGTATCCATCCACCTTGAATTGGTTCTCCTTGGGGGCAGAGATGAAGTCTGCCAGTGTTTTTCTGTTTGGATGGATTGCACTGGCGGTAAGTGGGGCATTTGATTGTTTTATATTTTGGGTGAATTGTTCCTTTAAATTATGATCATGATTATTATTATTATTGTTATATCACCTCTGATATGATGCAGGTTCCTCCCTGACAGCAGCTACATAAAAACAGTCTATAAAACCTGCATTATATTTTCTTTCTTTTCTTTATTGTTTTATTTCTTGAATTATTAATTTCTGTACATGAATACTTCATTTAAAGATCTTTGGTATGTCAGAGTTTCCTTCCCACTGCTCCAAAAAGCTGCTAACCTTAAAATAATTTCAACAGTCTGGGTTTCAGTGGAGAGTCTTATTGACCCGTGATGGAATAAATGTTTCAGAGTCTTTCCCACTTAACAAGAATCAGATTCTGGGGGAAATGCTTCACAAAATTATATTGTTCAAACTGAACTGGAAGCGTTTTCAGAGCGCTGTGTGGGTGGAAGGAGCTTGCCTGGCTGAGTGACGTCTCCGCTGACCTTTCGGCCTCTCTCATCCGTTAAGCGTTGCTAATGCCACGAAGGACACCTGTTGTTCTGTTTCCTCAGACCATCTGAGTCAAAAGATCCTGATCAGCCTGTCATAACCGGCTCATGTCACTCTCGACGCGACCTCAGCTGTCTGACAGCTCCAGCTGACAGCAGAGAGGGACAAGATGATTTTTTAAGTGGCGGGCTGCAGATCTGCCTCATGTTTCACTGGTTTCACCTCAATTATTTCACAAGGCTGTTGCCCAAGTGGAAATACCACATGCAATCAAAATCACAAAATGTCTATGGAATATAAAATAGCTTAGAGGAAATATCTTGATCAGGAGGAAACTACAGGGAGCTGTAATGTAATGGCTGAAAATACAAAACAGACATTTGTAAATCAAATTTGTAGCAGTAATTTTCCTTTATTTTCCACATTTTCATTCATTGGCAAAGCAAGTCAGCTTCAAACTTTAGAAAGCATTTAATGGCACTTTACTTTTCATAAGAAGGCCACATAATAAGGTGGACATTGCCTCAATGAGATTACTACACCAAGAGCACGACTGCACAAACATTACATATGTATATAAAAAACCTACAGGGGGTGGTTTTCCTGGACAGACACTGACGGAAAAATCCACAACATTTCCAAATTATTCAGTACATTCACAACAGATTTTTTTTCTGAATGTTTTCACATTGCAGTAGCAGACTGGTCAGCTAGTCTCTTACAGTTTTCTCTTGAGCGCTTGGTCAAGCTATCAAGTAAGCAAGGTTAAAGAATGAAGTTATGAACATACTTTAAGTGTGATTCCCCATTTCACACAGGTTTTGTTCAAATTTAAAAGGCAGAAAAAAAGCACTGTGATAAACTTTGGGTACTGAAAATAATACGAATCAAGCCAATAAAACACATTTTCTATTACTGGTGTCTCAGTTTCTTGTAGTTAACTCTAAAATAAGCTGTAGAACTAGATGCAGTTTCCCCACCAAGAGAGGAACAAGTTTTGCCAACTCCTTAAATGACAAATGTTTTTTTCCCACAGTCATTGTCCCCTTACAAATAACTCTGCAGCTCCTTCCTGCATAAAGACACAAAGCCACAGTTGTCTGGGCAAGGTGTTTGATTAAAGTTGGCTTTAAGCCCGTTCTCTAGTTAAGTTGGAGACACATAACCTCAGACAGACCGTTAATCTGCCCTGCGACGCGCTGCTACCCAGCACGCAACACCAGCTCACATGTCATCACCAAACTGTCGGCTTGTCTGGCCCTCGATGTGTAAAAATGGTAGCAGAAAAATATACATTTCAGTTGCATCACGGCTTGACATGGCTTTAAGAGCGATGTGTGACTGCCGTGTGTATGGAGAGGGACTCATTTGTGAGGTAAAGTGTATGTCTGTACTATAACATTTATGCCTGAGATTGCATTCTTCAACACGGTGGGTGCAG
The DNA here is from genome assembly GCA_900302535.1 of Neoniphon sammara. NCBI lineage: Eukaryota > Metazoa > Chordata > Actinopteri > Holocentriformes > Holocentridae > Neoniphon > Neoniphon sammara. The sequence goes on along the minus strand of OMKZ01046628.1, from coordinate 26,656 downwards.
CAACAGTGCAGCGAGCAAGAGGCCGAAGTGAATGCAATCAGCACTGAAGTGGCCATAATCACGGCAAAGAGCGTACCTCTTGTGTATTATGATGGTTATCAATGCATGTGCACTGACTGAAAAGTTTTCGTCAAATAATGAACCCAGAGGAGGACAAAAAGCAGGAGGATTCAAGAAAATAAAAATCAATAACTACCTCTCTAGTTGCCATGCAACAACTAATAAAGCTCTATGGGAATTATTAGTGCAATTGGAATATGTTTTTGACCACTCAGATTCTTTGGATGACACTACTTGTTGTGTAATATGTGCCTGTGTGTATGAATGTGTGTCTGTGTGTGTGTGTGTGTGTATGCATGGTAGTGTGTATCTGTAAGCATCCACATAACATTTGTCCAGTGCTATAGATCTATAAATGTGATTGTCAAAAAATATAAATAAAAATAAAGTGAACGTTGTATGAGTGCAAACATCCAATTTTGAGAAATCCCACTTGCTCACAAAATTGATAAATGTAATTTCTCTGCATGCAAAGCTGGTAAAGCCATGGATTTTGTCTTGGACACCCATGTATAACATATAGTCAATAACCACCACTTTACTGTCAGAGCACAGACATCAAAACATCGAATGGATAGATATGACGGCTAATCAAAAGACAGACAGAGAGCCACTCTAAGCGTTGGGCAGCCGGTCCTGACACATCTCCAGGGGCCCTTTGAAGGCTCCTCTCCCAAACACCTCCACGTTGTTCGTCAGCCAGGAGATAATGTTCCCAGGCATGTAAGACGAGCAGTTGGCCATGGTCTGGATCTCAACAGGTTTCAGAACCCGGTCCCAGATGTTCACCTGACTCAGCTCGCCCACGAAAGCCTGCCCGGCATCAAATCGCCCGCCCACCACGTCCTGCAAGGGCCATAAACAGCAGGCATTATTAAACCGCAGCAGAAGCAAAAACAACAACAACAACAACAACAACAGCGCAGTTGAAGGCAATTATCTTTTTGATGTGAAGGAGGTAATCTGCCACTCAGACTGCTGTCTTATTATTATTATCATCATTATTATTACTTTTGCTTGTCATTGTGCTTTGAAAGGTCTGCTTGTGATGATGTGGCCATGCTGTACGGCTCCCTAGGAAGACATGCTGGCTGTGAAGATTTTTCCAGGTTATGTGTAAGAAAAAATCATTGTCACTTCATGGAGGAGAAAGGCCTTGGATAATGCATCTGCTGCCAAGTGTATCCTTTAATCATGGTGGAAGAGGTAGAGAATGAGTAATCCTACTGATACAGGTATGTGTCATATTCTACAGGGGACACTACTCACTGGCATTAAAGGAGCAGCTCACCCAAAAATGAAAAAAAATGGCCATTATCTACTCATCCCCATGGCATTTAAAAAAATAACAACAGATTTTCTCCATACAGCTTGGGAAGCATGATTCAGGTCCTCCTGAGTGGAAAAGACATTCATTTGAACAGTTTTTAGCGCAAATCCTCACTGTAGCCTTTGATAGCAAAAACAGTTCAAACTAAAGTTCACCTAAGCCTTGTTCTGTTTAGTGAGAACTTGCAAGAGCTCCCACAGTAAACTGTCCTATTTCCAAGTTTACAGTACCATGATACTAGCAACACTTAAAGAGTTTGGTCTGTTACTATGCTGCTGGAGCTCCTAGCGCCTACATTTTGAAAATGTTAAAGTGCTTTTCTCCTGCAAGTTTTCATCAAGTAGAGCATGGTCACATGAGGCTTGGATGGATGTTAGCATGACTAGTTGTGTTATCAAAGACTATAGTGAAGATTTGCGCTAAATCATGGGGTAAACAGATCTTTTCCATTCAGGATGGTATAGTTTGGCTTTGGAAGACTTTGAGCATGTAGCACAAGCTGTATTTGGAGTAATTCTGTTGTAATTTCTTTTTGGCCTTATTTGAAAACTTCCCACATGTTTCAACTGGCATGTGGGAGAGTAGGTAATGACAAATTTCTCATTTTTGGGTGAATTGTTCCTTTAAAGGTTTACTGTGCAAAATTGTTGATCAAAGTGAGGGCCATTTAGACTCAACTGACAAAAAATCTGGGATAAGCATGCACATTATCAGTGAGTAAGGCTGACAATGAGAACCATGTAGACAACCATTAAATTTCATGGTTCTTCCACAATTTTTGTTAGCTGAGTCTAAAAGGTCCTCACTTTAATGCGGTTTTAAACAATGCATCTTTAAGAGCACTTGCAACACTCATTTCCTTACCTGTTCCTGCCCCAGAATGATGACTCCTCCAGGTTTGATGGGGTGCCAGGCAGCCAGGTTGTCCCCTCCGCCCAGCTTCTCCCCATCTTGGTAGGCCTCCCACTGGCCATCCCGTGTGGTCCAGGCGATGCAGACGTGATGCCACCTCCCATCACGCACTGTCAAGGGCAGCTGGGCGACCTAAAGTCATAATGTGGTGTACTTTGTCATGGTTCGTTCACGCAGAAGCACAGGCATAGTGTTGTTACTCAATGAAAACCTGTCTGGAAACACTGTAGACACTAGATTTGGCAGTGAGGAAAATATAGGAGATTGTAAGGTAATTATTGCACTTTTGGACCCACAGGGCAAAACACTTTGATTATGCTGCATGAGCTGTTTGGAGAAAGTTGATGGTCATTTTATGCTTTTTTTGGGAGCTGTAAAATTTGGCCCTGTTAACTTCAACAGTTTGGGTGAAGGCTGAGATGGAGCTGCGGGGGCTAAATTGCTGTGCGCTAGGTGCTGCTACGAATCTCAATGGTGTTTTTATTGACTTTAGGTTGAATAGATAATCACAGAATTTTCATTTTGGGCTGAGTTATTACTATAATAAATAGTGATGAAAGTTATATGGGGGGTGGGGAGCAGGAAAACAACAGTTTTATTTGAGAGAGCTGTGCTTGCCTTGTCATTGATCAGTAACTCAATAGGGTTATTGCCCCATTCGATGAGCACAATCTCATTTGCTTGCCCTGGCACACCGTAAGAGAAGGGCGTGCCTATTCCGGGGCTGGCGCTGGACTTGATCCACATGCAGAGGGTGAAGGCATACATCTCCGGCAGGCTCTTGGTGATGCGGCCATACAGGTAGTTGGTTCGCTGTGGGAGGGACAGCTTAAACTGCTCGGGGGACTTGAAGTCTCCTCCGCCTGGATCAAGTAAAGCAGAGAGAGAGAAGGGACACAGACGGGGAGGGAGGGAGAGGTGAGAGGTGTCCATTAAGGTCATGTCCGCCCTTCAACCAGTAATCACCGCTTGGGAAGACAGGAAGGTAAATGACACCATCTCCCTTTAAAGTTAATCCTCAGACAGTCGGGATGTGGGCTAAAAACAGCCTCAACAAAGGGAAGATAGTGTCCTTTTTATGTATCCGCAAAAGTAACAGTGTAATCAGGTGTTGTAATCAAGTGTGTGTGCGTCTGTGCATAGGGGTGCACGTCTGCAACCTGTTTCACCTCCTCTGATCCATCAAACCCTCATAGTTCCTTTCTGAGTGCTCTCTCTCCGTGCTTTATACAGTATGTACCTTTCCCTGGCTGCACTCTATTAGTGTAGTGCAGCTACATTATGCTGCATGCTGTAAAAACTATTGTATCCTTTCACCCTCTATGTAGCAGCACCACCACTTCACTCTTCCTCTCCGGCTCTATGTGTTCTGTCTGTACTCTAATTCTATATATAGCACTATCTTTTTCAAATTCATTCAGCTGCATATCTAAAAGCTACTCAAGCTCATCTTCATTTCATGGTTAAATGATGACAGTGGAGGAGTTGCTAAATGAATAAGCGTTTTCTGTGCCGAGTCTATCCATCACCCCGCGCTAAGGGCTCCAGACCTTTCTCCAGTTCGCTGATCCTCTCCACCAGGGCATTGAGCGTGCTTTCCGTCTTCAGCCTGTAAGCGGCTGTGGCGTTAGACAGCATGCTCTTCTCCTCCTCCAGGGTGCTGACTTTCCTCAGGAGCTGTTTCTCCAGTTCCAACAGCCGGCGCTGCAGCAGGTCGCGGAGCTCGCTGGGGAACAAGGCGCCTGAGCTGTTGGCCCGC